>WHYT01013713.1:2368-32018 GCA_009806455.1 Tetrax tetrax | reverse complement strand
TTATTCATCCCATCTCATCTCCTCTCCACCTCTTGCAGCCAGACTGGGCTGAGTTGGGCCCAGTCGGCCGCCTGGCGAGAGGCCAGAGGGTGAGGCCTGCAAGGCCCCGGAGGCCTGCCCCTCCCCCTCTGGGCCTCTGCCCTTGCTCAGCTTCGTCACATCTTCTCTTCTCTTTTTTTTTCTGTTTTCCCCTTCTTAAATACGTTATCGCAGAGGCGTTATCACGGGACATTCTGCTCCCAATCGGCTCGGCCTTGGCCAGCAGCGGGTCCGCCCTAGGCCCGGCCAAGTCCACTGAACAGAGGGGAGCGACTTCTAGCAATTTCCTACAGAAGCTACCACCTTAGGCCCCCCTCACTAAGCAAAACCACAACAACTCCCAAGTCCTTCTTTTCAGGGCTGCTCTTGATCCATTCTCCGCCCAGCCTGTATTTGTGCCTGGGATTGCCACCACCCAGGTGCAGGACCTTGCACTTGGCCTGGTTGAACTTCATGAGGTTGGCACGGGCCCACCTCTCCAGCCTGTCCAGGTCCCTCTGGATGGCATCTCTCCCTTCCAGCGTGTCAAGGACAACATACAGCTGGGTGTCATCGGCAAACTTGCTGAGGGTGCACTCTATCCCACTGTCCATGTCGCCAACAAAGATGTTGAACAGGGCCGGGCCCAACACGGATCCCTGAGGGACGCCACTCGTGATTGGTCTCCACCTGGACATCGACCACCACTCTAAGTGCAGCCATCCAGCCAATTCCTTATCCACCGAGTGGTCCGTCCATCAAACCCATGTCTCTCCAGTTTAGAGAGAAGTATGTCATGCGGGACAGTGTCAAAAGCACAAGTCCAGGTAGATGATATCCATTGCTCATCCCTTGTCCACCGATGCTGTCACCCCGTTTTAGAAGGCCACCAAATTGGTCAGGCATGATCTGCCCTTGGTGAAGCCATGTTGGCTGTCACCAACCACCTCCTTGCTCTCCATGTGCCTTAGCATGGTTTCCAGGAGAATCTGCTCCATGACCTTGCCAGGCACAGAGGTGAGGTTGACAGGTCCATAGTTCCCCAGGTCTTCCTTGTTCCCTTTTTTAAACATGGGGGTTATGTTACCCCTCTTCCAGTCACTGGGAACCTCACCAGACCGCCACGATTTCTCATACAATGGCCAGTGGCTTGGCAACTTCATCCGCCAGTTCCCTCAGGACCCGCAGATGGATCTCATCAGGCCCCATGGACTTGTGCACCTTCAAGTTCCTCAGATGATCCCAAACCTGCTCTTCGAGTACAGTGGGTGGTTCTTCATCCTCGCAGTCCCTGCTTGTGCCTTCTATAGCTTGGGTGGTGAGACAAGAGCCCTTATCTATGAAGACTGAGGCAAAAAAGTCAGAGTGCCTCAGCCTTCTCCATGTCCCGGGTAACCAGGACACTGATTTCCTTCCAGAGGGGGCCTACATACTCCTTGGACTTTCTTTTGTCCCCTACATACCTGTAGAAGCTTTTGTTGTTGCTAATAATTATCCATAATTGATCTCACTTCTCACATAGATCAGAGACAGGGTCTGTTCCTGCCCTGTCTCTGATTTGATTAGTCAGAGTCACAGAATCATAGAATCATAGAATGGTTTGGGTCGGAAGAAACCTTAAAGGTTATCCAGTCCAACTCCCCTGCCCTGGGCAGGGACACCTTCCACTGGACCAGGTCACTCAAAGCCCCATCCAACCTGGCCTTGAACACTTTCAGGGATGGGGCATACACAACCTCTCTGGGCAACCTGTTCAGTGCCTCACCATCCTCATCATGAAGAATTTCTTCCTTATGTCCAAATCTAAACCCACTCTCTTCCAGTTTAAAGCCATTAACCTTGTCCTATCACTATGCGCCCTTGTCAAAACTCCCTCCCTTTGCCTCATTCACTTTGCTTCATTCACTCTGGACTCCCAAGACTGCTACAACATGAAACTGAATGATTCTACAAATTTTTTCCAGATTTTACCATGGAAGAACACAGCACTCTACACTTATGTAAGAAACATATCTTATCTAGGTTAGTAGTCCTGAGGTAATTTCATCTTGTCTAGTGCATCTATTTTTCTATGCTCCTGCATATAACCACAACCAGTGTATTAACACCATAACTTTAGCAAAATCATTGTTCATTGCTTCAGTACTTCAACCTCATCTTTCCTGAAAACCAACTAAGTTGCAACAGGTGCTAAGAGTTTGACAATGATCAAATATTTATCTTGTTCTCTATGTGCCAGCCGAGGAAACAACATAATTGTCTTTAACCAGTGTAGCACAACATTCACCAACATCCAGGTAGGTATCAGGCAGCCGCTGGGGGGTTGGATAGTTGTTAGCTCCACAGATAAGTCGTTCCACAAGAGGCATTCTCCAGGTTATTGAGAAGAAATTTAAGTCTAGAAGATCACTGTGGTTGTAGTGGTAGTGGCGGTGCTATCACTGTTCTTCACAGTGCACTGCATATTGCAGTAGTAAGAACATGTCTCAGTCCCTCGCACAGTCACAGAGCACCAGGGTGGGCTTCAGAGAGGGTTTTGAAAGCACCAGAACATGCCATGGGCTGCCTGGAGTTGGGTGGTGTTGATTTTCAAAGGTCTTAGCCCTGAGTATATTAAGTATTTTGGAATTATCCTGTTAATTTGTAATCTGAGATGCTTTATAAATCTCAATCCCAGGAGTTTAGGTAAACTCTGCTGGTAATACATGGTGTATGACAAGTTGGTTAAGAAGGACAAATAACGCCCCTATCTAAGAAGAGAAAAGTAAATCTACATTAAGTTTAGATAAACTGATGTCAGAGAAGCAGTCCATAAATTCAGTCTTGAATTTGAGTTTGATTTTTCAGCAGAATTTTTCCTCTCCCACAGTGAAGCCTTTTTGTTAACATATGGATGCAAACTAATTGACCTAATTAAGTCATTTTGTTTGTAGAATTTTGACATAAGAGAGGAAGGCCATTTTTCCAGGTCATTGGATGGAGAGGGTCAATAGAAACATAATTTATTTGAGCTTCACCTACTAGAATTAATTTCAGATTGTTCTATAATTGCTTTTACAAAGCAGTTCCTACAGAGCTAGAGCTAGTGTAGCAATTCAGTGGTGTCTCATGAATTTTTATTTACTTTATTGGAAATTAAAGGATGTTTGTTAAAATGTATGACCTAAAGAAAACATCTAAATCCCTAACATTTAACTGAAGCAGTGAAGGTCCCCTGCATCATGAGAATCTTAGAGCTCAAGAAGGGCTAATCAGACTCAGGTATTGATTAGCCACAATCTTTCTGTGCGCTTATTAAGGACAGGGAACTGTTGCTCCCTCCACTGATAAGGAAAGGGACAAAGCGAAAATGAGTTATATCCCAGCTTCCAGCCCAGATCCTGCACATCTTGCACATAAAGTGAGGTTTCACACTGAAATCAGGTACCACTGAAGCTGATGGCATAGGAGTAATCTCTGGTTTGATGTAATCTGTTTGCATAAATGATTTGCAGCATCCTGAACCTGTAACCTTCAGGGTTTATAGAGATGATGGACTCCCTCTGGCTGGAACAGGTTGCAAGATCCAGGCTGGTGTCAGCAGCTCACTCCTTTACCTGCCATTACATCTTCTAAAAAGCTTGTTAAGATGCAGTTCGTGCATCTGGACGGACATCAGCAGTAGCTGGAAAACCAAGTCCCTTAGTGACAGGGTCCTGTATTTTTCCATAAGACATCAACAAACACAATGACCAACACCTTCTGACAAGGTGACTGTGGTCATATAGCATGGCCTGATTACCCAGGAAAAAAAAAAAAAAAAAAACACGTGGGAATTATTCTATTTCAGCTTTTCCACCCGCACTGAAACCCTCCCGGCCGGGGGGCTGCAACGGCCAGAGGTGCTCACCAGAGGGGCTGTCCTGGTCCAAATGAACACAGCCCCACTCCCAGCTGACCCCACTGCTCCTTTCCAGAACAAACAGCAAAAAAACCCTACATCATAACATAGCCTAAACAGCCAGACAAATACATACTCAGAGACTACCTGAAAAGCAGCCATATTTTTAGAGGAATATTTCTGTGTAAGGTAAAATATAACAAGGACAGCATATTGTTCCCGTATTTCACAAAGACATCACTTTGCCAGCAGGGATGTGGTCGCTGGACCACAGCTATTCTTTTTTAGTGCTCAGACTTGGAGCTACAATCCTCTGCTCGCTGATGAGGGGCAGGATTTGTAACGACTGTGCACCTCATTTCCCAGGCGATAATTTCAGACTGGTTGAATGTGGGATTTTCAAGGACTGAGGCTAAAACTGTCCTTTTCTCTTAGACTTCACATTTTTGAAGTTACAGTTGCAAATGGACTTTTCAGTTTCTTGAAGAGCCTTGAGTAATATTTTGTGACAGAAAACTGCAGCTGGGAGTTAAAAACCTGCTCATTGTTGGTAGGAAAAAATGTTTCAACTTCAAGGATAAGAGCTTGGGAATTTCAGACTGTGGAAAGCTGGTGTTCACAGCAAGCAGACACCCTGCCCTGCTCTGCAAAACCAAGGGGCAAGCACTTGCAAAGCAGCCAAAACAGCTAGTGCACCCACTGATCCTCCCCACGGTCCCTTCTTCTACCCCAGGTCCTCACCTCTTCTCCTCATCCCACCGTCATCTCGTGGCCCATCACCCCACACCACCTCCTGGGAACCAGGATCACTTCCAAAACCACATTACAGATACCCAGAGCATCCCTCCAGAGCTGGCTGAAAACCCAGCTGCGTTGCGCGTGAGACAGAGAAAGCTGCCCCTGCCTCATGTACTGGGGACTGAATGTCTCTGAACAGTCACGCTTCTCAAGATGCTTTTTAAATAAAAGTATTTCTGCTAAGTTGGAGCTGGGTCCTTTTCACTGGAAGCCCTTTTCTGTGCCCTTTTCACTGGAAAGACCACCTTTAGCTGGAAGAAAACAATGAGAATTCATGTTCAGGGCTGAAAATATTGAATTTGAAGTCCTGGCATCACCCACACGTTGACCAACCCAGGTCAAGATGTACTTGGTTACCAGGAGATGACTGACTGCTATTGTTTCCATTGTTTCCAGCAATGGGGAAAACAGGAGCCAGGTGCATCAAGGGGGTCGCACTACCACAACCGCCCGTCAGCTCACTCATCAGAGACAAACCACTGAGCCAGAGACGGCAGATCCCGGAGCAAAGCGTCACTGGGGATGCCTTGGGTGGGCAGAGGGCACTTGCTCATGTCGTCTCTCTTTCTCCTGGGGCAGAGGAACGACAGGGCTTACAGCTCCAAGGTTACTCGTAGAGGACAAGCCAGAAAAATCTGTCTCTGCCTCATACGGCAGGGTTTAATGAAATAAATGGAATAACTTTGGTCTGATTATGAACACTGATAAATTATTTCAGAAAATAGATCATCCAGTCATGGGATTAAGATGAAAAAAAAGCTCTGTCATATGTAAGCAGAGAGGGTTATACAGCAGGTAAATGCGTAGAGAAAAGAGGTGTATGCAGAAATCAGTGTGAGTTTCCATCCTGGAGCAATATTCCTTTATGTTCCAAAGCAGCAGTACTTACCCTCAAACATACCAAGAAATTATTTTCAATAACCAATTCAAATCTTTAGGTAGCTCACATAGGCCGTGCTGATGTACTGAAATTATAAAACTTACCCAGAAAATGCATTCAAAATTAGGCAAATGCAAAATGTTCAGGAAGACTGTTCCAAAATTCGCAGGAATTGAATCTCATTGTTAGGCAGCAGAAATAACATGAGTCAATAGCAAATTCACACCACTGACTCAGAAGAAACAAATTACATTTGCTGATGAATGATAAGCTATCAGTTTGATGGAATAAAAGCGCAAAACTTAAAGAAGTTTAGCACTTTCTTCTGGTTTCTTATCTCATGAATGGCTTGATGTTAACAGGAGTGCTCCTCCAAGGCCAAGCCTGTATCTAAAACTCTGCCACAGGAACATTATTTCTTAGCTTTCACTGTAAGTTCCCACGGAGGCCAAAAACCAATTGTTATGAAAAACAGAGTTTGCAGCAGAGTTGCAACCTGTGTTGACAGCTGTCTTTACGGAAAAGCCGATTACTGGCATAGCTGTTCTCTTGTCTCTCTACTGCTGCCTTCCCGGCAGCTGCAAATACATCAACATCATCTGTGGAAATTCTACACACACAGAAAACTGCATCTACTGGAGTTATTCACAGAATATACTGTTACTGTAAAGGCAGCTACTACCTGGGTTACTAAAGAGAAGATTACAGTGCAGACAACCAGCAATGGAAGCCTGGGTGCTGGCCCAAAGCCCTGGTGTTGGGTGTTGGATGATTTGCTTAGGATGATTCTGAGTAACCATTATCCCATGTGAGACAAACCTCTTCATATTTTTCCCAGCCATATCTTTCCCTGTAGCAGCTCCAGTTTGGGAAGTGTTCTTACACTGACTCTATCTTCTGAGCACATAAATAAGAAGCAACAGCAGCTAAGGATATGGTTCTTTGTTACTCGTGGTTAGGTACAGCGTTTGGGGATTGAAGTGGCAGTTTTTCCTACAGAACTTTCTGTGCTCCTGGGGACAGTTTCTGAAACTGAAGGTTGCATCCAGTTTTCTGAAAGCTTCAAAGTTAAAAAAGAAAATTTCCAAAACACCAGTGCCATTACAGCAAGAATCAAGGTTTGAAGGAGGGGAGGGAAATGCTACCATTTAAAAAACTTGAATGAAAGAAATAAATCTATTTTTTCTGGTTTGTTAGAATTCAGTATCACTTACCAGCTAGTGGACTTACAGTTTTTGTCCTCGTCTTCACAGTGACCCTGGCTTTGATTATTCCTTGTGCATGTGTAACTAATACTATGCCAACAGTCCACCACTTCAGTCCAAAGAAAAATACTTAGTGTACTGCCTAAAATCCTAGTTTTCTGCAGGTGTGAAGCTGCCTAATATTGGAGTGAGAGGCAATTATATAAAATTTTAACTATAGCAGTCAAAATGTATGAGAAACAAATGTATTCATTTGTTCAATTCTGTGTTTCTATTGCACGATGGGAGCTGCACAGTCTGTGAAATTTATCCTGTTTCAGTTAAAAGAAATGAGACTCTTCCCTTTCACTTTGAGTGAGTGTGAATGGGCCCTGAATTTGAAGCAGTGAATCAGTTTTGAAAAGATGCTATAAGGCTTTTGTTTGAATGAACATTTACATGTTGAAAAAGCTGCTGTGTTCTGATCTAGCAACGAAATAATGCAGAATGTTGACCATGCAAAAAAAAAAAGCTTATCATTTATTGAGTCTGCTAGTGCCAATGTAGCTTATTTTTGTAGCAAGCAATTAATTTTAACTTGCGTTTTCCTTTTTCAGGACCAGAACAACAAAATGCCTCTGTTGTTCCAAAATGTGCATTTGTACAAACTGGTTTTTCTCACAGAAACACAGCCAATTGGGAACGCAAAAATCCGCACTGTCGTTTTCAACATGGGTGCTTGCTCCTGCATGCGGCACAAGCAGAAAGAAGCTCTACAGATGATGATTTTTCCTTCTGGTGCTGAATTTCCACTAAAGCACCATTAACTCTTTACAAATATATGGCTCATAACTTCATTCCTGCAACTGAGCATTGAATTTCTGTCTAACTCAATTACTGTATTTATCCTTTCTATCTCTTGCTGGCACCTGAGTAGAAACGTGATGAGACTGAGCACACCTGGTGGGGCGGAATCGTCTGCCACTGCCAGGCAGGACTGCAAGAGGAAAAGTCCCAGCAGACAGAAGATAACTACTAACTGTACTCCTCCACCTAAGAGATCCTGAGTATAACACCAGCTGTGTCATGGCTTAGAAAAAGTTTAGAAAAATAGAGGAATTTTCTTTTTTTTTTTTTACTTTGCTTTATTTTTATCTACATTCTCTTTTCCTTGAGAAGTTTGCCTTGTAAATAGTGGGTATAAATTAACCTCTCTTGTTCAAGTGCGTTCCTGCTGGAAGGGCCTCACCCATCTTTTAGTTCTGCACCAAAAATTCTGCACTGACACGTGCCAGAGATTTGCAGTGCTGAGTCTCTAGAGCATAAAGCCAGTAGATACCACCTCACTCTCAAACCAAGGTAAGGTGAAGGGAACATATGTGGGCTGGGAAACAGCTGGGGAAGGAGGTTTAGAACAACATGAGGAGCGAGGGCTGTGATTAGAGGGAAGCTCCCTTATTCCCAATTTATCAGTCTCATAAGAACCTCTTACTGTAACAGTCCTAATATTGCCTATTTAAAATTTAGAGGAAAATGATAGTTAACAATTACACTGACATCTTCATCAGATGCTAACCAGAAGGTTAAATGAGGTCTGTGCAATTACACCTCAGAGAACATGAGGTCTGGAGCACGCCGCCATGCCCAAAACCACTGCGCACGGCTCTGCAGAGTGGGTATTTTACATCAGCGAGTGACGGATTAGTGTCAGGCTTTCACTGCCTGACAGGCAAGCAAACCCCAGGCACAACAGCACTGCTCTCCAGACTCTGAGGAATATCGCTTATTTAGCACTGGCATCCTCAGCTCCTTCTGACATTGTTGTCAGCCTACATCTGTCATCACTGTGTGTAAGCAGAGGGGACCAAGCCAGTAAGTGCTTCACCACAGAATACTGTGGGTTTTATTTGCACCTTCTCATTTTACCCTCATTCAGTTCCCAGACATTCATGTTTTTGCTTGCTCCCTTTATGAAACAGATAAAGTTTGGCAGTAACTGGCCACAAGTAGTCTTGCCAAGTCCCCAGAAACTTGCCTTTTTTGTCTGGTTGCACTTCAAAGATGAGTTGTTTTTTTTTTTCCTCTGAGTGCCTTCCTAAATCAACTGTCTGCTTTGGACTCCACATCTAGTCTGTATGTCATCTGTGCTAATAAACACGAGATCTCTGGACACTCCTCAAAGTATTTAAAGACCTGCAGTATAGTTCACAAAGACCACAAACAACTAATTAGATCTATTATCTAAAATTGTAAAAAGGCATTTTTTTTACTAAATCTGATTTTGCAGAAGATTTTCTAACGTGCTGGGGTTTGTATTACTTGTGACCTAAAAGCACTACAGTTAGTACATTACTATTAGTACTCCTTGCTAGAAATCAAGGACAAATTATAGGCTAGAGTTCCCAAACCTTGACTCTAACAGAAGAAAGGATGAGTAGGAAGACAATGTCTTAAATGCTCAGAAGGAGGAGTGAAAATTAAATCACAGTATCCTTTTCACTGCTGGGGATTTTCCACCACTTTGTTTATATATATTTTCAATTATATCACTGGCTAGCTCAATTCAGGCAAAATTTACAAGGGAGACTGATGGGATTTGATAGAAAAGAAATTAACCTAGAATTACAGGGTATAATACTCATAATCCGTCTTTTGGCATGGAGCTGAGCCGGGAAGTTAAGGGTAAGCCTTTGACCAGATGTCTACTGTTCTCCCAGTAGATCCTTACAGTAAGCTCCCAGCTTAGACAGAGAAAACTATCAAGATGCCGCTGTACCGGAGCCATCACTGTTTCATCAGTGTAGTGGATAATACAGAGCTTACATGAAGACTCCAAAGGAGGAAAATGGGTTTATGAGGACAAAGAGGAGGGGGTGTAATCTGGGAAATAAAAGGAAAATATATACTGAGAAAGGAATGGATGCTATTTTGTCAGGACACAGAGCAGAGTGAATGAAGCAAATACAAAACCAGGAAAATCTTACCTTCTAAAAGAATAAGTAAAGAGATTTTTTAATTTTGCAGTTTTTTGTATCTTTATTTAATTTCAAAGGCTCCATTACTGATCCTCTCTTCAGGACTTGGTGAGCTAGCTGAAAAGATATACATTTTGGTCTTGTACTAGAGGGATAAACTTCCAGCACATGAAATCTCTCACTCGCAGGAGAATTCTTTTCTCTCATCTTGTTTCCCAAGGCATCTTTGAGATCATTATCAATAAATAACAGACAGTATACTGGCTCAACAATCTGTTAATCTACTTTTCCTTTCATCAGTTGGTGAAAAATCTGCACAAACTACATACAACAGTGCCAGCAGAAGAAAACACCACTTCTTTCACTGAGACAGATGCACACTGCTAAATATAGATTTTACAGAACTGTTGGTTTCTAAGTTCATAGGACTCATTTCCACTGCTTCTCAGTGGCTCTTTCTCATCCCCCATGTCATTGTCTTTCATCTGTGCAAAATAGGCAGAAGCAACTTTGCTTTCATAGTGCCTGTCAAGAGATTTCAGGTGGATCAACATGTGAAGAGCATAGGCAAGAACCAACAGCAGAATCAGCGACATAACCAATCCCATAAGTATTGCTGGAGAGAAAAAGGACGCACAGTCTTTTGCATAGGCAAAATGTCCTTCTTGAATGTTAAAACCTTGAATCTACAAAGAGAATAAAAGGGGTCATATTAAATAAAGTATTTGCTGTCTTGGTTACAAACAAGGTCATGAATTTTCTCCTGATGCCAGCAAGAATTTTTTAATTAATATCTGCTTATTGCAAAATCGTATTTACCAGTGCTAGCTGGAATTAATGCTCAGAGTTTACCCAGGTCGGTCTTCTAGAAACTGCCAGTTATTCTAATCCCCTTCACCCTGCTGCCCAAAGGATTTGCAGTTGTGTTTTAAACAAAATCTCCTATGATCTCTCTTGACAGTTGATAGTCCAGTCATATTAATTGTAAGTAAGTGTGGTACTTTTCAAGCTAGTGGTACATTTCCAGTATCATTTGTTAGGAACCTCCAGAGTCTCTGTTTCAAACTGCATATCACACAGCGAGAAAAGGGGGATCAACTTTCCCCCCAATCCTCTTTTTCAGCTGTTCATCCCCTATGACTTAGGTACCTAAAAGCAAGACATCCTAGTCCAGTCATCTTAGGCTTCCTTATTGCCAAACGCAGAAAAATAGACACTTTCAGAAGATGGTTAATCACATCCTAAAATAAGGATTTAAGATGCGTCAGAGGAATGATCCGCTGGCTTTAGAGGCAAGCTGGGGTGACTACAACCAGGGTACAAGGTTAAAATTATTAGGCATCAAAAGTTAAGTGAGATGAACCTCATACCTAGTGTCTGATGCTGTTACTGACGCCAAGTTTAAGAGCCCAGCTCAGAGACAAGTATCACTGAAAGTTAAATTCACTCCACACAGTAAAGGGAAACCCAAGCAAGAGCCTACAGAAAATCTATATAGCCCTTCATTTCCTTTGACAGGAAGATAAGTATAATTATTTCATTTCCATCCAATTTCTATTTCAAGTTCCACAGAGAACTTGTAAATTGTACATGGAAGGTCACTATACTTTCTTGGCAGTGAAGTACAAAAGTTCCCATCAGTCTACCTACAGGATCCATTTGGCTTAACTCCATGACATTACCTGGAAATCGATAAAAGTGACTTCCCAAAGCTTTGAAAGATCATTTGCCGAGCTGGGTATGAGAAGCGCATCATATCTCTGCAAGCTGCTCACGTGCTCACAGTGGTAGGAGTAACTTGCCGGTGCATATATTCTAGTTGCATTGAACGTCGCTTGTATGGAGTGGTTGTAAAGAAGTTGCAGCCTGTGTAAACTGAACCAGTTCTGAACAGAGAGCTGGTAATAGCTGGTTGTTAGTAAAAATCTGAAAATATTGTATGGGAAGAAAGATGAGTAAGAAAACAAGTCTAAGTAAGAGTTGTAACTATTAAATTGACATGTTGAACAATCTTAGAAGACACGCTGCTATTACCAGAGTTTCACCCATTTATGTCAGCTCGAGCTCTAGCTCCTTCAATTGAGTCTGGAAAGTCATCTGAGTTTCTTCATTGTTGCAGCTCAAGTTGTTTGCTGCTCTCCCACACAGTGAGAGGAAATGTAAGGGATTTTTCCTAAATGACTGAGAAAAATCTATACACAACATTAGTATTGTACATCCAACCCAGATATGGAAAAGTATTTATCAAGAAATGTTGCTTTCTTTGATTGCCAAGAAGCAAACATAAAGTAGGTTACAGTCTGTTGCCTGAACAACCTGCACTATCAGTCCTTGTGGCAAAATTCCCAGACAAAAATGTAGCTAATTAGCAAGGTTTAGCAAAAAATCTCAGACATGGGAAGATTCTGTTACAAAAAGATGACTCGAGCTTTTTTTGTGAATAGAAAACTCAACAAAGAAGAAATGCCTTAATAGAACAATGCAGACCTTGTTTGTAAAATGACAGACCTATTAAAGGCAGGTGTCTTGATTATAAAATCAACGGTTCTACTGCATTATTTTTGCTTACATAAATTCTCCCCAAACAAATTGCATAAACGACTGTATAACACTGGATATTAACATGTAATATTTTCTTTATCATCTTTATGTTTTCTTTAAATATCTAATATTTTTTAATCACATAAACTTACCTAATGACAAGTCCCTTTAGATTGCCAATGTCACCAAACTTCAGAGAAAGCCTAGGTCAAAAAGCAAGTGATGTCAGGCCAAACAAAAACTTCAGAAATCTTAAGATAAAAAAGCAGTACAACGGATTAAGCACGGTTATACACGGAGCCTTTTGCTCAGAATACCTTTGACAGCAGCAGAATAAAAAACAAACAAACAAACAAAAACCTGAAAGGATTTAATCTTCCTCCAGTGAAATTCAGTAGTTCAGCTGTTAATTTGAACAAGGCCTAGGCTACCCAGAAAGAAGAGAACTGCATGCTCAACTTTCAACACACTTCAGTTCCACTGCTTCCAACATCAGCTGACAATTAGGTTAATGTGATCTGCGTTCTCCTTCTCAAGTCATGGTATCCTAGTCATGAATCACTTCTGTGTGTCATTAGAAAGCGTAAACAGCAACAGTGTTCTCATCTTTTCGGACACTAGAGCATAACAAATGCAGATGACATCTGAGTTCGAACTCCCCACACGTGCATCATTAGAGCAGTATAAATTCACGGACTGCGAGGTAGCTCTACAAAGCTTATCTATGGTAAGCATGGGCACCTGAAGTTTACTAAAGTGAAAGGCCCTAGTAGGTGAATTGTAAACTAATGCACACCCTACCATACATCTACCATCTCCAGAATTAATGCATTGTAGCACTGCATGATTGAGAGGCATACATTTTTTTGGCTTAACAATAATATTTTGCCTCTTAAAACCTGCATAATAGATTCTCAGTGTTGACATAACATTGTCAGACTACCTTAGAGACAAAACATGGCGAAACCATGCAGCATCTGAAAGACTTCCAAACTTCTGAACCTTCAGGGGGACTGGACTAGATGACCTTTACAGGTCCTTCCAATCCTAACTATTCTATGATTCTACGACTCTAAAGCCAAAGAGAATTTTAAAAACCAGCAAGTCCTATGGTTTCATAGGAGATCTAGACAACTTCTTGTACTTTGACTACCACTGGTCCAATAAGGCAGGACATGGAATCTACACTATCCCTTGTTTTATTACAAAGGGAAATCATAGACAGTTGAGGATCAGACACAGGCAAACATGGCATTCAACTCAGTGACCTGATCCAGAAGTTAGTGTATAAAAAACCCCCGCAGGTTTGATTATTATGTTCATGTAGGAAATGCAAGTGTGTTTGGTGTAATTTTTTTTTTTTTCTGGTTCCAGCTACTTTGCATTGATTAGACAGTATAAACCTGCCTGAAAGCTGGCCTAAAGCCACAACAGAGTATTGCCTTAACAAAGAAGGCTGGAGAAGGGAGAAGTTTAAGGGACTTTTCTGAGGTAAGAAAAACTGGGCAATGCATCATGTGAGCACTTAGCCACCAACTGGCATAATTTAGATCAGTCCTTAAACCTGAGATTACAGATCAACACTGAAGCCAGTATTTCCCTTTCTTCTATGCTACAGTCAAATACAGGTTGACCAAAAATCTACCCAAGGCTCATATTTGGCAATTATGCTAAGTCTAATCCTGACTCATACTTAGATGCTGTCAGTGGCAATGAATGAATGGATAGGTGAAACACAGTTTCTAATTACTTGATATGTGGCATCTAGCAGAGACGCCACAGATCTGTTCATGCAATCTGTCAAATGTCCTGACAATTCCCTCCAAGCCAGAGCTCAGAATAAGAAAGTCCTTTCTGGGTTAGGATTCTAGGGCAGGAGTCAGTGGGAGCAGTATTTCTTAATGTACCCTGAAATAAGCAAAGTACAGAACACGCAAGAAAGCAAAGCCACTGGGAAGAGGTAGCATTTCCACCCCCCCCTCTCTCTCTCCACAGAAAAAGAGGACAAAATGCTTCGTAGTCGCAGTATGTCTCTTGACCTCAGCAAAAACATTCCAGCCTCAGCTTCAAACTAAGCATCAAGGTCCTACCTGCCTTCAGCAGCTGTGTCCCTAGCTCGAGGCTACTCAGAAAACTACAGGAGTAACAAAGAGAAAGACCAGACGACATGGCAGATAAGATGGCACTGGACTCAGAGTTTGAGATTAAAGCTCAGAAATGGTGAAACACTGACAAAAGGCATGTCAAGGGTATGCTGTAGAGTTGTTCGGCTTCCTGATTCTTCCTGTTTCCTTTTTAAATGAATAATGTGTTCTATCTTTCTCTAACCCAGTTTTTATTGCTGAGCCTGATGTTATATGGCGAGGAATATAACTTCGGCCAACTCAGGTCAGGTGTCCAGGCACTGTCCCCTCCCAGCCTCCTGCCAACCTCAACTGACTCACTGCAGGGCACAGAGACAGAGAAAGCCTGGATACTGTGCAAGTGCTGCTCAGCAACAGCCAAAACATTGTGTGTTATCAACACCATTTTAGCCACAAATCCAAAACATGAGAGAATTATCTCCCTTCTAACCAGAGCCAAGACAGTCCTAATTTCTTAGAACTCTATATTTACTGAACAAAGCATCTACTAATGTAGCCAGACTACAGAGGTACCTGTGACAGACAGATAGACAAAGTAACCTGCTCAAATCTAACAATCTCCAAACAGCAGCTCCAGTAGGAGTTTGCAGTCCACCACTTTCTGATTTTTCAAGCCTTACCGACAACTATAAAACTACACATCATGTTTTGAAATCCTTATTTTTGCACGAGTGTATTTTCTATCAGGTTACAGTCATTACTAATAAGACTGAGAAGAGAAGAACGAATGTTCATTGAGTTACTACTTTTTATTTTTAAAATATTATTATTCCATTGTCTACATCTGTTTGTCAAAACACAGCGCTGGATTAATTCACATGCTGATGAGGTAAAATTCAGACTGCCTTGTTGAATTCTATAATACTACAGGCAGAAAATCTGGCTTCTTTTTCAATTATGCTTTTAGTTTTCCTGTAACCTCACCAAAGTTTCTGTGCACCTTAGGTTATCATTCACAGACGTATAATTAGAGAGAGGTAACACCTACTTTCTGTGGAAACATCTTTAGATATACAGGCGAAATTTTGTATAGGAGCTAAATGAAACTGCTAGTTTTGGTCATGTTATTTTTTTGTTGTGTGTCACTACAGACTTAAACATTATTTACAGGGCAGACTCAATGTTGATGTTCAGCACAACCCCAGTTAGGTATCCCACTGCTAATTTTTAGACTCTTGCCTACAGTAGTAGACTCAACAACCTGGTATTAGACATGAAGCCAGCCAGTATGGAGGGAGAAAAGTGGTCAGGACATGACCAAGGAAATAAAAAAAAAACCTACATGCCCTTCTGGTATAGCCATGAGATTGGAGGATTTTGGATCCAGTTAGGTTAATATATAGCTTTCACTCAAGTTTAGCAGAAGCAAAACTGGTAAGTGCTGTTCATGCTGAAAAAATTCATGACAGACTGGAATGTAAGCTCAGGTTTTCAGAGACTCTTCAGGTCACATGCAAACCTGTAGAGAATTCACCCTTCGGCTTCAGTAACTCCCAGGTCACGTCCTGGGACTTGGGGCTATGTAACTCTGTTTCTAAATATATATCTTGTACCGATGGTTTACATGATTGCTGGCACACATCCTACGAAGGGATAAGTCGTCATGCACAGCCAGCCCCTAAGCCCCAGTATTCAGCACAGGATCCATTATTCAGTCTCCCCAAGCAGCTACGTAAAACAGTTGGAGACTAAAGAGATCAACAGCTTCAACCTCACAGGCCCTAGGAGCAAAGCTGGCTGGCCACACGGATTGACTACACCACCACAAGAGATGAAGACAGCTATGTACATCTAAGTGCCCCACGAAGGACTGGTCTGAAAGTATATAACCCATGCTGCCCTGCTGCCTGCCTCATCAGGACGTCACAGGAAGGAGCTTGCCACTGGGGCTCTACACCACATAACACAAAATCTGTTTTCCTTCAGTATGTATTCACCAGACCTGTTATCTGGTACTAGTTCCACTGGTGGAGTAGAATGCCACCTTACATTGCACTGTCTTCACTGCAGTTTGAATCTCCAAGATCCACTGTTGCATGGACACCAAACGTCTTCTCTGTCAAATCCAGCTGTGTGTGGTTTTCAAATTTAATCATGATCCTCTTGGCCCAGAAGAGAATGCATGGGATGCCATTAACTGTGACGTTGAGAGGGCTGTAGTGGCTGTGGATGTATGGCCTCCAGGATGCTCTTTCCCACTGTCCTCTCCTGCTCAAGTTGTAGCTGATAGCCTGATTGACCACATAAAAGATCAGTATCAAAAGATGTGTATTTCAGGAGTTACTCTCCATCCCACCAGAATAAATGAGGCCAGCAGCTGGAGACCATCTGTGGAGCCAGTTCTCAGCCGCAGCAGTACTGAACCATGGAAGCAGAGAAATCTCTGGCTGACCCCTACTCACCACGGGAATGGCACCATACAGACCTCCAGCTACAGCACTGCTGGCCAGAGAACTAATACAAGTTATATTTGTTCTACTAGGGTAGCATCACTGCTGCAAACCACATTCTTAGCATGCTCCCATCTCACCCCAGCATGCTGTAGAGCTGCCCAATAAAAAAAAAGGTGAAGCAAAGCTAGAATCATAAGGTGCTTACCCCAGTAGAAGACGCTCTGGGACACCTGTAAGAATTACTTCAACACACTCAAGAGGACTCAGCTTGGGCCAAGGATGGAGCCTACCATGCTGAAAGCACACTAGGCAGCTGTCCAGGTGAAAGAAATGTCCGTGTTACCAACTACCTGCAGACAGCTTGGTTCTTGATGGCTTTAAAACTTGGAAAATGTCTGCTGCAGAACAGGACGGCTCAAGTACGGATCCCTGCCTTTACAAAAAGTTGTTTGCAAGATTAAAACCTGGGGATGGCAGCTTCCATGTCATCTGCAGACATTAGAAAAATACTATCCCTTCTAAGCCAAATCTCATAGCAAAACAATGAAAATTTGAGACAGTGACTTAGGGCTTAGAAAGGACTTCAAAATTTAACTTTCATTTCCATACTTCAAACTACAATTTCCAGACACCAGCTCCACATATAGCCATATTCCATCTACACATATATCCTATCTGCATCTGATAATGTATACAATATCTGCATCGCTGTTTTGCATGTCATATCATTAAGTGAGTTCAAAGCATGTACATATAAAAGAAATATTTTGAGTCCCAGTCATAAAGAGCATCTTACCAGGCTCCAGAAGGGACATGGTTAAGCCCCAAAGCTTTGTCTTGGCTTAAAGAGAGGTGGTTTTTTTGCTGTTCAGATTAGCGAATCACGTCTCCCAGCTCAGACCCTGAAAGACCCCTTTTGATACTTGACCTTACATACGGCACAAGACTGCTTTAGGATTAAAGTCAGTAAGTACTCATAGCAACAAGCTGAAAACAAGGTGAGATCATGGTCAGAAAGCGTAATGCGACAGCCAGCGAGAAACATTGACTATGGCTGTCATTTGTATACATGGTAAGGCTGTTTTCTCAGAAGTAAAGACAAGAGACATTGAATCAATGGATTATTCATATTAGATGGCATCATTTGCAGGGCTTTTGATAAGGAAGACTTTTATACCTGGTTTTTGACAAGACCTACAAGCTGGACTCAGGAAAAAGTCCCACTAAATTCAAACTGTCAGCAGTTTTGCTCCAGCTATTCCTTTAGTACCACGCGATACACACAAAGTACTGGGCACAGCAGTCAAATGACATTGTACAGAACATCAGTGATAGGATTTGATTCTTCCAGTAAGACCCCATGCCCAAACACACTGCCAGTCAGCACCAGCAACGGCAACTGGAGTCTCACCTCACTTCTCAGAAAAGCAGAAGGTATCCTGTACAGCAGGTGGTGGATCAGTACCACATCACAATGATTCAGACAGTTTTGTTGGCTATTTCTTGCAAACAATATATTATTTAATTCAGTAATGCAAATTAAAAGATCTCAATGTGTGAAAAAATGTCACAGTTCCAGTTCCTTCTAACATTACCTGTGTAATGGCTACTTGATTTACATCAGATTTTGGCTTCACACCACCATCATAACGTCGACCTGCAGAAGAAAGTGTGTTACTAGCGTACAAAGAAAACATCCAATCATTTATAAAAATGTAATCTTGCACATTCTTATACAAAAAAAAATAATTAATGTATCTTTCAGAATATCTGACTTTGTTTCGGAAAATATTTGGCTTAGTGCAAACATTGCCTGCAATACATTTGTCTTCTAGTTTACCTTATTTGTACAAGTTTCCTCTTCTTTTCATTTAACATCTTGCCACCCTTCCTGGGAAGAACTCTACTGCCCAAAAATTACAGGATTCAGCCTAGATGTATTGATTCACGCCAAATGCACTTAACAAAAGCTGCTTCTTTCCTTACACAGCAAACTCTGTTGTCAAAGGGTGTGTGCTGAATTGCATGGCAAAGGCATGTAACTGTGGGTCGGAATTTCTTTCCCTGCACTGGCCAGAGACTGGAAGCTGTGACAAATAACCTGACAGCCTGACTGCTTGCCAGGAGAGTGAAGTTTCACAGGTGACAGATCATTTCATGGACACTCTGACAGCACGATCCTTCTAACATTTAACTCTGTTTTCATTTCAGTTAAAAAAAAAGTACATCTTTCTTCCACATTCTCACTATATTTCAGAGTCAGTCAGTAAATGATAATTTTAACCAGGCAAATCCTTTAAAGAGTACTTTTTAAAGAAGGATTTGCTTTAACAACACATTTCACAGAAGAGACACTAATGCCAATAGAAGCAACATCTGGGAAAGACGATCTTTGACAGCCTGGATACTAGCAGAGTCAGTATCCAGGCATCCAGCGCCCTGGGAAAAAAGAAAAAGAAAAAAAAAAAAAAAAACAAAACCAAAAAGCCTTACCATTTCTTTGCAGAGAATCTTGGTCTGAAAACACACGTGAACTAGAAGAGAGGAGAAAAATATTTACTGTACAGCATCTGGATTTAAAGTCTGCAGCAAGTTTACTGGTGAGAGCTCCTGCTTCTGCTTCATTCAATAAAACACGCAAAACAAACTCAGTTCTTTGGCTGGTTAATGTCACAGGAATGGGGCAAATTCATCCCAAAGCCAGTGTACTCAGGCTAAAAAAGGCCTCATTTTCAGAGATCACTCAGGCGGATCAGGCCCACCAGGCCTTCTCATATCCTTACCATATTGACTAAAGGCTTCATTACCTCTCTTGTCCCTCTCCATGGGCCATCAGCTTTGGGTTAGAGACCGAACCAGTTCTAGCCCATAAGCAGAGGAACACAAGGACAGCACTGTTCTATCCTCAGTTCCCTGTGAGGATCAGAAGCAACACGTTGAATTCACCCAGGATACGGCAAATGCACTGGGCTAGTATGCTTTAAGCCCAGATTTGCAGCCATCTAAAGACAGCTCTTGAACAGTTCCAAGCAATCCCAAATCCCATCGAAGTCAGCTGCAAGACTGGGCGCAAGTGAAGCACATCTCAAGTGACAACAACCAGGCTCACGACATTTTCAGCCTTTGATTTTCTTCTTTGGCATAATTTAGCGATGAGTCTTCAGTGGGTGCAGGTATGATCTGCTTTCCTGCACTAGAGAGTCAAGCCCAGTAGATTCACATACATCACCAAAAGACCTACCAGATCAAACAAAGTCCAAGACA
The DNA here is from genome assembly GCA_009806455.1 of Tetrax tetrax. NCBI lineage: Eukaryota > Metazoa > Chordata > Aves > Otidiformes > Otididae > Tetrax > Tetrax tetrax. The sequence goes on along the minus strand of WHYT01013713.1, from coordinate 11,941 downwards.
CCAGGCTCTCCCTTAGGTCCAGACTCCACTCCTCGAGTCACAGGAACATCTTCCTGCTCCCTCCACACAGGGCAGCTTTCTTGGGACCGGCAGCCCCATACAGTGGATTGATCTACTGATCTGATGACACATGTCCACTTCTCAAGTCTGCCGTCAGTGTTCCCTAGCAGATGAACACACTGTCCCTTCCACACTCACGGCTGAGTATCATCTGACAGAGAGTCCGCACACCCTACCCTACTTCTGCCCGTACAGTGTCTTCCAGGCCACAAGTGATCATAGAATCACAGAATGGTTTGGGTTGGAAGGGACCTTTAAGTACCCTCCCCCACTCCAAGAAGCAGGGACATCTTCAACAAGATCAGGTTGCTCAGAGCCCCATCCAACCTGGTCCCTTCATCCCCCAGCCTGTATTTATACCAGGGGTTGCTGTTACCCACATGCAGGACCTTGCACTTGGCCTTGTTGAATGTCATGAGGTTCACACGGGCCCACTTCTTCAGCTTGTCCTGGTTTCCACTGATGGTGGTGCCAGACCTGTCTCACAGTCACTTCACATGGAAATACACTTCCATCTTCTTTTCTTGCCTTCTTTCTTACCGCTTTAACAACAGATAAATGAGTCTGAACAACATAATGCCACTGAAGGAGAAACATGGGATGGCTTAGAGCCTGCCCTGCTTGCTGCCATGCCCGGGTGGCTCTGGCAGTCAGGAGGTTTGATCACACTGAACCCGGCTTGCCTGAATCCCATGGCAATGTTACCAGCTTCAGCAAAGCCCAGATTTCACATGCAACTTCTTGTTTACACTCATGGTTCAGGAGGTCAGTGGGCTCTTTCTTCTGATCAGTGTCTCTCCAGCAAGAATGTCCTTTCGCAGGCATACTCTCTGCTGCCACAAATAGATCGGTCGTGTCCCCTTGCAAACTCCTCAAACCCAGAAGGCAAAACAGACAAAAGCGAAGCGGAGTCTGTATTCCAGCTTGTCGCTTTGTTACCGAACACCAGATTTGATGAGCAGTTCTGCCCCAGACCATCGGAGCAGGCTGCTCGGTCGCTTCAGCAACCAGGGCGATAACGCAGAAACCAGTCTCCAGAGAAAACATAATACAGCATAAAAAGACAGCCAGACTCTGCAGAACCGCAGCAGTGACTGTGAGCAGAGCTGAAAGAACCTCAGAAAGTTCAAAAAAGATCAATGTAGATCACACTGCTTAAAATTAACCTGGCACTTTTACTTACATAGAGAGAGACCAACTTTCTCCTCAGTTCTCACTGTTAAATGGCAGTGACTTCAGGGAGGCCGTACACTTTCGGAGAGGGTCCCACTTTGAGTGCCAGGGTTAGTGCTGGGCTGAGGTCTCCAAGCCACTCAAAGGTCTCACGCCAACAGCGAGCAGCCTTCAGAGATGGGTGGAAATAACCCTCATTTTGACAGACAGGTAACAGAAGACACAGCTAAACTGGACCAAACCTTGTTTTCTTCCTCAGGTAAAACTCTCCCTTCGGTTGTGTTTAATGACTTGGAACATGGGGTTTGTGATTTCATGCTGCCTTATTTTTCTATTCTAGTCTTCCTTCATGACAGATTGTGCCTTCAGGCTGGAAAAGGCAATTCTGGGGCATTTTTCATGAGAATAGCTACAAAAATGAGATACACCGTAAGGAAATTAATGTAAATTACTTAGTTACGCTAACTTTAGTTATATTTAGTTATACATATATATATTTAGCTATGCTTAGTTATACTTCTAGCTCCTCTCTACATACATAATTAAAAGCTCATAGCCCATTACTCCAGTTTGGAAATCACCATGCTGTAGTATACAGACTAGAACACTGGGATGAGAAGGAGATTGGCGTAAAATTGGCGCATTCCCTCACTGGACTTGAAAGGTTTTTATATTGTTCTGGGATGAGGAGGGGTTATCTCTGTTTTCATGATTGTTAATTAAAAATATATATATATATATATTACTTAGCTTCCCATCTGAGATAAGGCTAATACCTTGCTCATGTCAATTACATCACCTTGAGGAATGATAATTAATAAGCAATATCAAGCCTAACAAGAGCTCACAAAGAATCTATGAGGCATACACATTGTGAATGCCCCTGTGGGGTTACACCCTGAGCAGAACTGGCCTCCACGCAGCCCGCGGGTGCGCGTTGGGAGCTCGTGACGATGCAGGTTGGCTCCCCTGCATCACATGTAGAACCACAGCAATGCGCAGCCATGCCACTCCAGAATAAATGTTGAGTTTCTGCTTTCAGCATGAAGATACTCAAATATAGATGAATGTGCACAGCTTATCAAATATTCATGCTTTCATGAGGAACACAGTAGAGACAGCAACCCGGGAACCACCACTATTGCTTCTGAGCAAGAACGATTTGATGTTGATGTTATCGGGTCTGTCAGCTGCCTTTGACACTCATAAATCTGAGGTGTCACAGAAGTGAGTGATCCGTGACAGGAACGGGCAGTCTTCAATAGCCATCCTGCTGTCAAATCAGCAGCAGCCTTTCCAATCGAAAGGCGAGCTGGGGAATTCACAGGTGATCTATGGCAGCAGGGCCCTTTTGCCCTCAGCTGGAGCATGTTTTATAGAACAAAATTATTGTAAGAAGAAATAGAAAAATAACAACACATTAAAAATAGGTATTCCCCTTTTCACATAAAAGATGTTAAGTAAGCTAGCACTAGGGATGACATGTCCCCTGCCTGCAAAACTACCAGCAAACAGTGGCTAGACCTGCAAATCAGTGACAGCAAATCATTCATAGCACACTGAATTAGAGACTAAATTTAAACTCATCATCTTTTCAGCCACTCTACCCTAAAATTTCCAATTCAGTTGCACACATGGAATGTTTTGATGACTAATATTTTTCCTTTCCAATTTGTAAATAACTAGCCCAGATACACCCAGACATGTATGTTGCGTGGTGAATTTACCATATCAAGAATGTCAGGAACCACATGAAATTGGATTAGCCCTAATACAAAGCACTAGGATGACTAATCACTGTGTAAAACCCAATTAAATACGATTATAAGTATAAAGAAGTGTAAATTCCCTCTTATCAGATGACATTATCCATCTACAGAAGATAACCAAGTCTAGCTTGTTCACCTGAAAAAGTTCATCTAGACTGCAGCCCTTGAAGACTTTCACATGAGTGGTCTTTTGTCCACTCAAAGAAGCCAAGTGAATAAGCCTGGCACTCAACAGTGACAGAGTGTGGAGGCCATAGACAGCTTTCATGCCTTCAGGTTAAAGGAAGCCATACTCACACTGTCTTTTTCTCTTCGTATTGCCGCTCTGACACACTGCATCACATAGCAAAATGTACTCTAATGCAGTATTTATCTGGAATACTTCAGAATTATCACTCTAATAATAATTGTCCAGCTGCAAACTATCTCACTGGCTGCTAACTAGTTTCAATTAATTTATGAAGTATTTAATTGGAAAATAACATGTGAACCTTTAAATGTGCTGAGTGCCTGGTAGCAATGAACTGGTTATAGTCCTAGGGACATTGGTCATAAGTAATTTCAATGAAGCTATTAAAATTATAGACACGTAAGTCTAGGAGCCCAGATTCAGGGCAAAAGCTAATTCCTTCTAAGAAACATCCTAGTAAAAAATGTTATTAAATTTTAAATGTATATATTTAAGTTCTACTTTAAGAAATGCCTACAAAGTCCATGACTCTTACAAGTTTTCCAGTTTTAAGTATTCTGTGTTATATTTTGGTAGCCTCATGTGTGATTTCACACAAAGGCAGATTTACATAATTCTTTTACAATGTACCGAGTACTGGGGCTTGATCTGCATTTTAATGGATGAGAACTGGACTAGAATTACAAGATACTCAAGCTTCCATTTCTGATATAAAAAAAAAGAAACTGATCTCATAGAACTTCTAGCAAATTAACACCATGCAGGCACGATCCTACCTCCACTGAATGCAAAGGCAAAACCACCATTCAATTTACTGGCATTGGGATCACAACTTCATTTCTTAACACCGACTGTAATAAAGTTCATGTAATGCTCCACTGCTTGCTCTCTCTCAAATTTTTGATCTGATTGGAAAAAAGTGCAATTATACTCAGAAGACACTAACAAATCTGAGAGCTGGCAGAGGAGAACAGCAAGTAAGCTATTTAAATGAAAACATATTGTAGTATTTATCAGTAACTGACTACCAGATCTCTTAATACAAGCTTAAGCAAATCACCAGATGTCCTTCTTGCCTTAAATGCACAGATTTTACTGCCAACTGTGATCTTCACCAGCATATTTGATCTGTGTGTTATTAGTGACTTTGAGCCATGAATCAACTAATACAGTTTAGGCTGTTTTCACTTTTGTAATGCTTGGCTCTAAAAAGTCCCCTCTGTCCCCTGCTACGATTTGGGCTTCCTATTTGTATTTCTTTAGAGACCGAAATAGCTCTATAAACAATGATAAATCCAAATATCTAGTCATTTTATAAGTTTAATTCTTCTTTGCAATACAGAATCCATGCTTCAAATATTCATTCTACATAAGCAGAATATTTTAGCACCTATGTTTCTTGGAGTAGTTTTCACACCTTTGCTGTTATCTATTTATAACTCCATTTTTACACAGACCAGGGAAAGTCAGTATGAGAGTCATTAAAATGTAATGAAATCTAAGACAGATGCCCAGAAAACATTCATTTTAAAATAGTTTCTAGTAGTGTTTATAAAACTGTTCTGAAGTTACATTTTTGATGCAGTGTAGGCTTCAAAATAATTCATAGTAGGTAACAATGTATTAGCTCCAGGTATTTTCAAACCTGAAAAGAAAATTAAAACCATGTCCGACATTCTAAAGGGTGATCAAATCCACCTCCACACAGCACAAATGACCAAATTACAACATTTAAAACATGCACTCAACTCCACCAACAGACTTTGTGGACACACACTCAATTACTGACCTGCCACCCGCTGTCGCAATCATTTGCTCCACAGACACTGCGAATCCCACAGACAAAAAAAGCAGTAGGAACCTAACGGCAGCGTTTCTTTCCATTGAGAAGAGAGCCAGTCCCTCCACACCCAGCACATCTGCTCCTCTGGTCCAGCGGGCAGCCGGGCGTCCGCGCTCAGGCCGGCAGCCTGACGAGCAGCAGATCCAGCCAATCGGGGTTGGGATTTGCCACTCCATCACCGCACCGGTACCCGCGGGAGAAATTCTTCGTGTGCTCAGATTCATTCTGACGGCAGACATCTACCACTGGCACGTTCTAGCTTCCTTGTGAATTAAAGATTACACGTTCTGGGGAAATCATACCAGGATGTGAGCTGTTTGCTAAGGAAAAAAAGAAATAAAATCAGATGGTCTCTCCAGGCTCTAAAATCACACTTCTTCTCTGTACTCAATCCTAACCTTAAAGAAAGGTGAAGGTACCATTTCCAAACAGGTCTGAAATTTCTCCTTCCATATGATAACCAGAGAAAGAATTACATATATTTTGAGGAATTATAATACCTTCAGAGCAATAGTATTATCCCCATTTCACAGTTGTGAAAGCAGACATCGCAAGTTTAGAAGTCAAATATTTGGAAGTGGTTTCCTTTCTTCAGCATTAATTCAGTTTGTGCGTGTCCAGCTTTCTGGCTCAATTGCTTTTATACTTAAAGATAACTCAAACCACAGTTGTTAAATGCCCACAGAATTGTAATGCCTCTGTTTCTGGAGTATCGGACCGAGTCACCAAAGCGCATACACATCACCATGAATACGGCATGGGATGAGTCAGTCTCAGAAGATACGTGGGTCACAGGCACCAGTACCTCTTCTGCAGACCCTCTGTCCTCATCAGCCTTCGCAGAATATACATCAGCTGTGCTCGTGACGGCAGAGAAGCGGGTAAAGCACATGAACTGAATCCTCAAACCCACGCGCACTCTACACATGCTGCTCACTAACTGCAGCCGGCATTCGAAGTGCCTGCACAGGAGCAGGGAATGTGAACGCACCTACCCAGGTACACACACCCCCGCACACCCGCTGCTCTCTTCCTTGGCAGCTAACATCAGCTACCTGTTAATGTGATCACACAACAGGTAGGAATGTAGGAATCCCTACTTCACCAATTAAAAGCTCCTGTCTGTCGCATTCCTGACATAAGATAAAGATAGGGGCTTTAGCATCCTAACTATTAAAAAGGATTTACCGTCTTAACTCTTTTTCCCTTCAGTGATACAGAGAGTATTCGCTAATCTTAAAAATCTCTCAACAGCTTGTCCTCGGTAGGACTGCTGCTATCCAGTTGAAGGAGGAATACAGATACTTACACGAGAATCCCAGCTTGAAAAAAATAGATAAGGGAGAACAGTGATAAACAAGTACCAGTTGAAAATAATCTCTAAATTTTCTGTGAAGTACCAGAAATGTATGATGTTAAATTTAGAATAATTACACCAGTAGAGAGATATGTCTCAGCTGAAAATTTTAGGCAACCCTGGGAAGCGGCAGAAGTGCCACACACTTTTCTAAAACTGTGAAGTCACTAACATCACTGACCTGTCAAACATTTTGGTACACCTGACCCACAGTCCCTCCTAAATAATTGGGGGGAAAAAACACACTCAGGCTTTCTGATGGTGTCTTGAGATTTCACTCATGTGCTGCTATTTTCTAAGTGTTCTTCATCAGCTGGGAGCAAACACTAAGAAATAAAAATGCTGAGATAGAAACACTATGGCACAAATGAACAAATAATGTTTACTCTGAAGGCAGAGAAAGTGAGAGAAAGTCAAATAAACAACACGTGGCAGGCCGCAGCTAAAGTCACTACAGGTTGAATCCAAGGTAATGTCCTGTAGTCCATTTTTTGACAGCAGAATGTATCTTTAATTGCACTTCCAGCCTGTGCTTTTGCGTGGTACTGTCGATTTCTAGAAAGAACCTGCCTTCCTAGACCACGGCTTCACATAGTCAAAGAGGGGAAAAGCATATGCCAATTTGCTAAGAAACAAAGGGGGTTTTGCAGAAAACCAAGAAAACATGTAACACCAAACCGCTAACACAGGTTAAACCAGTGCAAATCAGTGAACGTGTACTGACTTCCTCACTACAAGCTAATACTATGTGTGCCGACAGTAATTCACTAACAGCAGTCATCATCTGAAATAATGGTAAAAGAAGAGCATGAAGAAAAGTATTTCCTTACCTCTTAACATTTGCTAATAATAATAACAACAATAACACTAAATATTTGATATCGTTCTTTAAAAACATTGCTTTTTTATGAGGTTCAAACATAAACAGACTCATGTGGTATCTAAAAAGAAACGAGATCCGCTGAAAGCAAAGAAGTCATCCCAAGCATTTCCTTCATTCTGGTGAAGAATTATGACAAAACCACCATCTCTGCATTACTGAGTTCAAGAAGAAAACTTGAATGGAGCCTTACATGCAGTAGTCCTGACAAAGGCATCATCGGATGAGCTCTTGTGATTCAGCTGACAAATTGCTGTCGCACATTTGCCCATTTTAGCTTGAAATCAACCAAATAAACTTTCTTGGCCACATGCTTCAATTACATACATGCATAGTGGACAAAGGGTGAACAGAGGATCATGGGCAAGCCCACACAGTGTTTTATGAAACACACGAGGTCATATTTAACCTGATGAACCTCCTGCAGAACAAAGTCAATGGGAAGTCAGTAAGTTTTGTTTACATCCTGTAAGATGGGCTACGGGGGGCTAAAAGTGGCCTATATTGCAAATAACAGCATTAAACTGTTGTTTATCATCCTTTTTTGCCCCTCTGGCAAAAAAGTTTTTACTTGTGTTTACTCTTTATCATAGAATCATAGAATGGTTAGAGTTGGAAGGGACCCTCAAAGGTCATCTAGTCCAACCCCCCTGCAAGGAGCAGGGACATCTCCAACCAGATCAGGTTGCTCAGAGCCCCGGCGAACCTGGCCTGGAATGTTTCCAGGGATGGGGAATCCACCACCTCTCTGGGCAACCTGAGTTCTACAACTCGCATTGTAAAAAATTTTCTTCCTTATATCCAGTCTGAATCTACCTCCATTTTAAAACCATTACCCCTCGTCCTGTCACAACAGGCCCTACTGAACAGCCTCTCCCCATCTTTCCTGTAACCCCCTTGAGGTACTGGAAGGCCGCTATAAGGTCTCCCCAGAGCCTCCTCTTCTCCAGGCTGAACAGCCCCAACTCTCACAGCCTGTCCTCACAGGAAAGGTGCTCCAGCCCTCTCATCATCTTCGTGGCCCTCCTCTGGACCCTCTCCAACTGGTCCATGTCCTTCTTATGTTGGGGGCTCCAGAACTGGACACAGTGCTCCAGGTGGGGTCTCACCAGGGCAGAGTAGAGGGGGAGAATCACCTCCCTCGACCTGCTGGCCACACTCCTCGTGATGCAGCCCAGGATGCGGTTGGCCTTCTGGGCCGCAAGAGCACATTGCTGGCTCATGTTGAGCTCGTCCACCAGCACTCCCAAGTTCTTCTCCTCAGGGCTGTAAAATTTGTCCTTTGATGATAAAGCAGGTACTACTGAAGTTGTTTTTCACTTGGTATCATGGCAGTTCAGATATTTCTACCACCAGGAAGAAGGCCAGCAGATCTTACCATACTTTAAACGCTGCCAGTTTTTTCAATACACCTCACAGAAAAGGTAGTTAAGAAAGCAGCTGGGAATTATATTCAACATAAGGGTTTACAGTTTTGTGAGGCTTGTAAAGAAAACAATCAGAGACTGATAGGTTAGCCAGTCGATATTGCTGGCATCTGACACATTCCTAGATGTGTCACCACAGCCCAGGAAACCCCCTGTCAAACAGGACAATTACATAAATGTTGAAGGAGACCCTGCAATGACAGCTGTTCTCCCTGATGCTGCAATAATTATAAATACACAGAGTTTGCATGCAATGAATGAAACTTTAAACATGGATAATTTATCTCTTTGGCTAGCATCTCCTCAGGCAGACAACAGCACAATCTATTTTCAACACAGTTTGTAGTTACCTTCAGACGACCTATCAGGTCACCGTGAACTGAGCGGCTTTCTAAAATAACAAGTCTCAACCAAACAATGAGGTATCAGCCACTGTACAAGGTACCACTTAATATAGATCTACTATTTTTTTTACTTTGAGACATACCTTGTTCCTCCAATTCAGATTTATTCACAACGCACCAACAATGCAACAGAAGCATGGACAGAAAATGGGCCTTAATATATAGAAAAAGCTTGTCTCAGTTCCAACAAAATCTTTAACTAATTTGCCTGTAGGCCCTTCAGCCTTCATCTCCACCATGCAGGCTGGGATGATGCAAAAATTAGAACTTTGACTCTTTCCTGCCTCCCTTCTACTCCTTGCACCCTTCCTAACTACCCCAAAGGGTGCCAGCCTACCCTGAGAAATCTCCACACAGACTCCAGGCCACAACACACCTGGTCTGGACAGAGACTGGATCAAGAACGAAGCTTGTGATTCTTGGCTTTCCTTCAGGGAGGAAAAAAAAAAAAAAAAAAAAAAAAACCCACA
>WHYT01013712.1:102197-138344 GCA_009806455.1 Tetrax tetrax | reverse complement strand
GGGGGGGGGGGGGGGGGGGAGCCTCTTCCTCCGGGCCGGTACCGCTCGACATGGCGGGTCCCGCAGGGGCAGACCCCTGGCCGTACTCGCCTGGCGTCTGTGGGACCGCTCGTGGTGCTTCCCCACGCAGCGTCGGTGAGGGCTGACTGCGGTGAAGAGCTGGTGCTCGGCCTCCCAGCAGGCTGCCAAAACCCTACGGGGAAAACCGTGTCGTCCAGTGTCAGCTCTTTATTCCAAGAAAAACTGGAGTAGGTGTCTTCATGGAGCTCGAAGTGGCCTACTTTGAGGTGCTACCAACGCCCCGTGGCTTTTGCTGAAATTCAGCCAATAGTGTAGAGGGTTTACTTCACTTAAATCATTTTGCTATTCTTTTGTATTAATTCCTTGGATGAAGTTATTAGTATTGCGTGCTACGTGCTAAGAGTATGTGTGATAACAGGGTAAACAGGTGAGTTTTAGTCCACAGAGGTGTTTTACGTTTTTGTGAGTCAGTGTCACTGTGCGTGGGTAATAATAAAGCATCATTAGTCCCACTGAAAATTGTAGGTGCTGCCACGTACATGTGTTAATTAAAAATAATGTGTGTAAATCCAAATGCTGCCTTCATATGTGTATGTGATAAGGGGTTGCTCCACCACTTAGACATACGGTCTGTTCCCATTTGGAGTGGGACAGATAAACTTCCTCTGACCCAAGGGCAGCTGGTGGTTTTTGCAGACCTGAGCTGTTGATACCGATACACACACAATTTATTTTAACCCTGGTGCAGTTGCAAATATTTCCTTCTTGGCCATGTACAACCAATTTGAGACACTCCTAGAACCATAAATATTTGCTGTGCATATATACACCAAGATGTATGTCCTCTGTCAATATTAATACTTTTTTTCACTCTAAACAATAAGAAGGTGGTGAGGGTGACTGTACTTGTCCTTTTGATATATTTCAGATCCTAAAATTAACACACTTCATTGCTTTAGCTACTTAGTCTATTTTTAAACATAAGCTGTTACTGAGTTGTTTGAAATTATTTACTTAAAGGCTTTAAAACTGACCATTTTATTTTAAATCCCCAGTGTTCTGTAATTGGTGTTTTTCTTCCTTGGGCATATTTCATTTTTGAATAAACATGTTGTAAGTGCTGCTAAGACTGCTCTAATGATCTTATTATAAACTATTGTTTGTTTCTTTAGTGCTCCTAATGTTCTCAGCCTTGTGCACAGATGCTTAATTATCAACACTCTGATTTAATGTAGCAAAACTGGACTAATTTTAATCAATATACATGCATGCATGTAAATAAATAGAAAAGGAATGAGCATTCTGTTGTAATCAGTCATTTAAAAAATCAGTTTTCTCACAGATGGCACCTTGGGAAGCCTAAGCCAACTGTTTTCTGCAGCATGCACGCCTGAATTGATTACGTTGTTCCTGGGAAGTTGAGAGAGGCTCTCCCTCCTGTTGGTCTGTCCCTGTGTGAAAGAGGAATTCACAGGACTAGAGTGAGTCAGAAGAGAAAGCGGGAGCCTCTCGCTTGAGTTGGGGCATCCGCTTAGAAACACCTAGATTCCATTCTTAATTCAAATGGTTTGTGAGGGCAAGCGTTCCAAGTGAGATGTTTCAGTTGGACACTTTGCCTTCACTGCTGTCACTGGCAGCTCTCATGTCAGGCTCAGATCTTCAGGGCTATTTTCATGAGATGAAAGAAATCTTAATTAAGTGTTCATATCTTTGTCAGCCAGGCTCAGAATAAAAATTGATGCGATTCCCTTGAGCTTCACTGCTTGTTATACCCTGCAGACAACAAAGATACTGGGAAGAATAATGTGAGTGTCATTTGACATCACAAAGCAGCTTTCCACAGCAGGGACAGACTGATGTGGAACTATTGAATGGGGATAAAAAAAACCTCTCCACTTTCTCCTCCCCTCAAAAAAAAAGAAGAAGAAAAAAAAAAGAAGGAAAAAAAAAAAGATTAAAACAGTGTTTTGAGAATGATTGCATTGTTTCCTGTACTTGGGGGGAAGAGAGGATAGGTTAATGACTTTAGTCCTAGCCTCTGTGAAAGACTCCAGTTCTTCCATGCCACGAGCAGCCCAGATGACCTCAGGCAAGACACTTCATTCTCTCTGAGCATTAATCCTCTCCTTTTTGCTAGTTCAGAGAGGATTTGTGAGGCTAAATATATGAAAAATTTTGAAGGGCTCAGCTTACAGTCATGGCAGCCCAGAGCAAAATCTCAGAGAGACAGCGAATACTGGTGATAAACTTTTCTTCCTAAATAGCAAAAAGACCTTGACATTGCAGAAGCAAATCGCCCACTTCCACAACAGTAAAAGCAGAAAGCCCTACACACATCTGCAAGTCAGAAGCAGCTGCAAAAGAGTAATTCAGATTCCTTTACCAGCAAGACACTTAACTCCTTCCCTTTCAGCAGGGAGGGAGGGAAGGGGTTTTGGTATCATGGTGTTCCTCGTTAGCCAGACTAGTTAGGTCTAGAGAGGAGATTTGAACTTCTGTCTGGAGAGAGCATGGCAATATTTTACCAGACACAAATTATTATTTTTGAATAATCATATTGGAAAATAACGTAAAAACACGTGACAGCAGAAGAGCTAGGATCATGTAAACAAGAGGCCGGGTTGCATTCTCCTTCAGCTTCTTCAAAAAGTTAAATTCAACACCTGCAAGATGTCAAAACAACGCAGCCCTAAGATTGTTTTCTGCTGATCTTTGTAATTCCACAGTCTCTCCCTTTTGTGCCATTCTTCAGCCTATCCTTGGCCAAAAGATACTGGTTTAGACTTACACTAATCATTGCTTCTCTGCATGCACTGAACTTACTGCCAGGTTGCTTATGAAAGATGAGGTGCTAGTCTGCTTCAGCATTTTCTGTGTGGGGGTGAGGGGAGACCTACAGACCGTGAGCTGATAGTCATGCATAACCTCTGCAGGCAGAGTTTGTATCACTTCGTAATGAAAATATCGTCCTGTTTGGGGTTGGGGAAACTGAGGCACAGTGAGATGATACAGTCCAAGTGGAGACTGGTGACGAGTGGCTTTCCCCAGCGGTCAGTATTGGGACCATCCGTTTAACACCCTTGTCAGCAACATGGACAGTGGGATAGAGTGCACCCTCAGCAAGTTCGCTGATGACACCAAGCTGTGTGGTGCCGTCGACACGCTGGAAGGGAGGGATGCCATCCAGAGGGACCTGGACAGGCTGGAGAGGTGGGCCTGTGCCAACCTCATGAAGTTCAACCAGGCCAAGTGCAAGGTCCTGCACCTGAATCGTGGCAATCCCAGGCACAAATCCAGGCTGGGCGGAGAATGGATGGAGAGCAGCCCTGAGGAGAAGGACTTGGGAGTGCTGGTGGACGAGAAGCTCAACATGAGCTGGCAATATGTCCTTGTGACCCAGAAGGCCAACCGCATCCTGGGCTGCATCAAGAGGAACATGGCCAGTGGGTTGAGGGAGGTGATTCTGCCCCTCTACTCTGCCTGGTGAGACCCCACCTGGAGAACTGTGTCCAGTTCTGGAGCCCCCAACATAAGGACATGGACCAGTTGGAGAGGGTCCAGAGGAGGGCCACGAAGATGATCAGAGGGCTGGAGCACCTCTCCTATGAGGACAGGCTGAGAGAATTTGGACTGTTCAGCCTGGAGAAGAGGAGGCTCCGGGGAGACCTGATAGTGGTCTTCCAGTACCTCAAGGGGGCCTACAGGAAAGATGGGGACAGGCTGTTCAGTAGGGCTTGTTGTGATAGGACTAAGGGTAATGGTTTTAAAATAGAGATTTGATATAAGGAAACATTTTTTTACACTGACGGTGGTGGAACACTGGCACAGGTTGCCCAGAGAGGCGGTGGATACCCCATCCCTGGAAACATTCAAGGCCAGGCTGGATGAGGCACTGAGCAACCTGATCTGGTTGGAGATGTCCCTGCTCCTTGCAGGGGGGTTGGACTAGATGACCTTTAAAGGTCCCTTCCAACCCAAACCATTCTATCATTTTATGAAATGATTTGACCAACACCACAAAGGCTAGTGAAAGCGATAGAAACATCAAATGGGTCTCCTGTCCAGTGGCTTCTTTGGCAGGGAATAACAGGGGGAGTGCAGGACACGTTGGAGCTCTTCTATCCTAAATGGGAGGTGCTTCACTATGAAGGTAGTAACAAGCTACTTCTATGGGGTTTTTTTTCTAAAACTTTATTTATATGTCTGCTACTGTACACTGTAAAATTAAAAAAAAAAAGAAAGGTGACTTTGCTTCTCAGGCTTGGTTGTTTTCCACACTGACACACTGATCAACCATTTTTAAATTAAAAAAGCAAATTTTTTCAACATCAGAGAAACTAACACCTTTACATAGATACCGCAGTATATAACATCAGATCCTTTTAACAGATTTTAGAAAAATCAATCAAATTGGTGCAGAAATTTTGAAGAAGATCTGGGCTGAGAGCATGAATTGGCTTTTTGCTTTGAAAAAATACCAATGTATTGGAGTAAAAGCAAAGCATTAGCATATCAATGAGGGGAAAAAAACACCCTAAAATAGATTAGTCAGGAGGGAAACTTTCTTTTAAGTGACTCACACAGTGAAATCCTAGATATCCTGAAGTCAGCATTAACAAATTTCACCAGCCATTTTCTCCAAGATGGCTTCTGCTAGAAGAAAACAGGCTAATTTGGAGATTCAGTGGTTTCTTGTAAAAGAGATAAGAAAGTAATAAGAATGTACCACCATGAGTTTTGTGGTTATTGGATTTTACTTTTGTTTATTGAATTAATCGACATAACTTGGGGATTCCTAATGTAATGTTCCAAGAGTCTGTACCTTTTGTTCTAGTTGATTGCTGTTAACAATATGAATTATCTTTTACCAGGAAAAGTCCGTTTAACTCAGTTCCAAACCTTTTAACTCATAACAGATGGATCAGGAAGTCCACATTAGAAAAGCAGCTAAAATACAACAGCGTGACGTAAAACTTCTGTTAGCACAAAACTGTTTCTGGGTTACTCGCTGTATGCTCAGGTTTTCTGAATAGCTCACACTGAATAAAAATTCTTGTCTTCATTTAGAGAATCAAAATCTGCTAAACTAGAAGAGCTGTGGCTCATTTATATCAGCCTTCATACAGCTGAGGAGCTATAAGAATGTCTAAAAATAATGTAATCTAAAATGGCACTTGTGATTTCAGATATTTCGGGACTTTCACATGACGAAAAGGGAGCACTGGAAACAGAAATGTCCTGTACTTACAGGCACTTTCCCCCTCCCAGCCCTCAGCCCGGACTTGCCTCTCCATGAATCTTGGCAGGGTGAACAGGAGGAGCCCAAGGACCTGAACACCACCCACTCACGGAAGTGGGAAGAGTTACCTTCTGGTGATTGTTCTTTCTTTACACGTTGGCTCTTTGAATGGCTTTGCAGTTGGCAAAGATTTCCATCTGTAGCTTGCACTACACAGAACCGCCACCAAAGGAAAATAGTGCATGCAAAGGGAAATCAAAGTTTGACAGGAGATAAGTTTACCAGGTTTCTAATATTCTCTTGATGTGATGATACAAGGGTCAATTACTGTTACAGGGGCTTTTTCCCAAGAAGACCCAGGGAGTTTGTTACTGGGACCAATGCATTACGTGTCCTTTCAGTACAGGAAGACACTTCCTTTGTGGATGAGAACATCTGCAGAGCTGAATTGAGGGATGGCACACTGGAAAATTCAATTTGCCTTGAAAAGACCCCTGGGTCTGGTTCAATACAATCATGGAAGAAATACAAGATTTCCTGTATCTGATCTTTGTAGCCCATGCCTTCAACACCCTCTCTCTTCACAAGCAGCCAGCTACCCTTAGAGCACTTCAGTACTATGGAGCAGGCCGGTGCTGTTAGCATAGGAAATAAATTATTTTTTTTGCCAAGCAATTAGCATGTCTACCTGTTACTCAGCTCATGCAGATGTCAGCTGTGCCACTGATCTGCAGATTGGATGGAACCTTGATAATTACAGATTATTACAATGGTCAATTACAGATCATTATGGAACGCCAGGCCAAATTCCTCTTTGCAGTTGCCCCACTTAACCCTGACGGTGTTACACCACAGTTTGAGTGTGAAGCAAAGCTTCAGCCTCTGCATCTGCATCCTGCAGTTTGTCTGTGAGTAAACACAGTTTTGTGGGTCAGGAGTTCACCAATTACAGCACCAACCACATCTTAATGCCTGAAGTATTGTCTCCACTCCTTACAGATATGGCCCTTTTATTAGGGATACAGCCAATTTTCCACCTTCAGAAGGCTTCCCACAAGAAAGAGCATCATTACAAAAATAAAGCAGCCTCAGCTAAGAGAAAGTTGAAACTTAAAGCAGTGTATTTCATCATTCGCAGCCGCTGCTGGAACAATTCATTGCTTGCTCCTCACCAGATCATAGATGTTC
This sequence comes from Tetrax tetrax, assembly GCA_009806455.1. NCBI lineage: Eukaryota > Metazoa > Chordata > Aves > Otidiformes > Otididae > Tetrax > Tetrax tetrax. Next base: position 131,896 of record WHYT01013712.1, on the reverse strand, counting down.
TCCCAGCCACACTGCATCCCACCTCCCATGCCGTGGCTGCACTGAAGGTTTGATTTCTAGCCCCTGGGCTGTCTGCAGGTGCGGGGAGAGCTTTTGGCTGCTCCTGAGGCGTGTGCCACTCAAGCAACTAAGGAATTGCTTAGGGAAAAGGCAGAGGGAACCAACTGGATCTGGCCCATGAACTGGCAATTAGATTACAGTGGGTTGATGAATGACCAAAGGGAGTCTACTCTAGATTTACCCTTCTAAGGGATAAGTTATGTGGAGGATAAAAACACTCAGCTATAGCAGAAGTAATGCTACAACTTGTTGGAGGGATGCTGAATCTCCTGTCTGAGGACTTATGCTAGTCTCCAGCTTGTAAAGATCAGACTACAAAAATGAACATTATCAAGCACATTAGTTTTAACGCTCCTGGTGCCAGAAGCAGCATAGCAGGCTGATTATCTGCACAGAACAGTTAATTGTCACGGAAGAGAAGGAGAAACATGTCTTAAAAGCATAGAAACCAGGGAGTAGCCTGAACATGCAGTGATGAAAGGAAGGGCAGTTTCATAAGGGACTCCAAAGTCTGCTTTTCAAAGGTGCTGGCCATCTGCAAAGACCATTTGTTAAGCTGAGCAATGGTTTTTCAGCCTCTGAGGACCAGGAAGTGAAAAAGTGGAAGTTAACAGCAGCTGCTGAGTGCTTTGTGTTTTGGTTTGGTTGGTTTTTTAAACTCAGTCCACTCACTGAGGAAACAGACTCTCAGCACACTTTCCCATCCCTGGGAGCCCGTGTAGCAGCAGCAGCACTGTGGGATGCGGCACGGAAAGGCTCCCGGCACTGCTGCAGCCATATCAACCCAACGGTACCCAGCCTTCCCTTCCTAACTACTCACAGCAAAGGTACTGATACAGAATATGAAGCACACAGACAGTACATTGCCACCAAATTTGCCCCGAAGAGAGCTTTGCTATTGTTTAGGAAAGCCTACGATCAACACTAGTTAGTTGTAGGGATGTATTTTCTTTGCCTACGTAAGATAAATAATGTGTCGCTATAAACCACTGAGCCCATCTGTACTACAGTGATGACTTCCCATCTGTGAAACAGTGGAACCAGAAGAAAAATACAGCTCTCCGGATACCAGTAATGGCAGTAAGAGTGGTACTGATGAATTTGACAGAAAAACTAGGTAATATAATTTGCTGCTGCTTGTCATCAGCACCACAGTCAACTTGTCAGTGTTACAGGTCTTGATTGTTTGTTTATCCCAGAAGAATGTCATGAGGATTTCCTAAACATAGAAGGGTTCAAATGAAGGAAATGTCTTAAAAAACATTTACAGTATGTTGAAAAAGATTGAAAATTAAATGGTTCTAGTAAAAAATCCCACGTGCTCTTACTCACACACATACAAACTAATTAAACTGCTCATGAGCGCTGGGCTTTGGGCAAAAGTTATGATTTTTTATTATAAAAACAATGAACATTTGAAATACTGTAACATGTTGAAATAAAACATAATTACACAGACATCAAAAAGTTTGCAAGCAGATATAGACAAAAAAAAAAACAGACGAAATCTGGAGTCTACCAATCTTGTGAGCTTCTCTATCTCCTTCATTCTTTTTTTTTTTTTCCTTCTTGGATGACAGAGGTTATCTTCAATGCTAAACAAAGACCTTGGGCAACATCCTGGCCCCAATGAGGTCAATGAATATTTTCCATTGGCTTAGAGATAGCAGAACTTTACTCATTACCCACATACTCATTAACACATCTTCCAGATCCTTGAACTTGCTGTACTTGTTTCTCCAGTGAGGCCATGTATTTTCCTGCTATGCATCTGCTCCAAACCAGGTCCTTTCCAGATAAAAGCCCCTTGGTCTATTTAGTCCATTCATAAACTGCCTGTATTTCACCTACACTGAGACACAAACACCAAGATGTGCAGGTTCTAGACAGTGGGCTGCTAAGTGGCATCAGTTAAGGTTACCCCTCACCCATTGGTCTGAAACAATCCCGCTGTGCTGAATTTCAGGGCACACTGTATGTACAGCTAGCTACTCCAAAATCACAGCACAAGAGAACTGCCCTTCTCCAAGGTAGCCAAACTCCAAGCACAAATGCATTGCTGCAAGCAATTGTTTCTCTGAAGGATGAAGGCTACCAGGTAAAAGTGTTGAGCTGCAGGTAAAGCTCAGACAAGCCAGCATCAGGGACTGGGTGGCTGTGACGGCAGAAGCACAGAGCTCTCCTCTGGCTCCATGATGCAAACAGGAGTGCAGCTGTAGCTGCACTGTAGCCCTGGTTACTCAGTGTCCTACCTGAAATGAGTTTCACAGCATCAGCCCAATGCCTACGAATGGAATGTGCATATGTTTAACATGCATCAGTAACGTAATCTTCCCACACAACCTCCACAGGCACAAAGTCGAGTGCAGATGGAGATCTGACAGTCACTGTCTCATCCTTCTTTGACAATCTCGTCCTTCGAGGCAGCACTTCTAGGATGGGTCAGGTCTCAGGACCTTCTGAATAAACCCTACAGCTACCACCTGCAGCTCCTGTAGGGATAAAGGGCTGCAGCTTTTAGTGGTGTCAGCTCAGCGCTACTTATAAACCACAGTATCCAATTATAACACATTCCCTCCTCCGTACTATAAGCCCTCTGACAATGAGAAATACACAGTTTTCAATAAATACTAAAATGACGTTTTAAAAAATTTCATTCACAAATTTAGTTTATATTAGAATATTTTAAGTACCAAATTTCCAAACATCAGATTAAGAAAAATTGTTTTAAAAGTTACTTCAGTCTACTACAAGTACAAATGCAACATGCTTTGGACATACTGACTTCAAAGTTTAGCCCACTGTGAAATCCCAGGAGTAAAAAGGGGTTTAGACCATCTTTCTGAGTAAGTTTAAAACCTCCTTCAGAAATCTTCCCTTGTGGAACAAGCTAGCCTGATGTGGGGTGAAAAGTATAAATATGTCAAGGTATGGAGCAAAAGTCTGACTGTAGCAGCCGACAAGGACTTAAAAGATTTAGGATGTTTGAGACCGAACCACGTTACCCTCCCTTTGTCTCTGAACAATGCTTCCTTCTGTCCCTTAGCAGCCTGTCGATGAGCACCTCTGCAAAAATGCCAGAAACCAGACTAGCTGGTGGCCCCTGCACGGAAATGAAGTACAGTCAGGGTCAGATACATCCCAATCATTTCTACAATGGCATATAACATTACAAGTTGACAAACAACATGACAGTGAAAAACTGAAAGGACTTAATGCAACCAGTCAAAACCCATTCAACAGCTTTTAATTGAGGGCAGCAGTTTGTAATCAACAGCCATGCTGTTTCAATGCCACCTCCTGTGCACAGCGCGCTCATTCTCTCCGTTCTCTCACACACTCACGCTCTCTGGCTCACGGATCCTCTTCTCTTCTCTCACTGGGAGGTCTCCTAGAGCCTCTCTTTACTTTGGGCTCAGCACGGCATCACAGAAAGCAGGATCCTTGCAGCTCATCAGCATGCCTGCCCCACGGGGTTGTCACTCTGGCAGCTGCACAGCTCCCTCAAGTCTCCTTCTTCATTTTCTTCCTCTTCCTCCTCTCCTTTTTTCCAGGTACATCTGCCATACAAACAACAGGGGCCAGTGCATAAACCTTCCATGTGCAATCACGTCCCTGGGAACCGTTGGCTTTTCGCCTGAAGAAAGGTATTTTAGGCTTCTTCGATGTGTTTTACAAGGGCCACCTGCTAACAAGGGTAACCCACAGTCACGGGGAGAGCTCTGAATGTTTTTAGTGGGCTCTGACTCACACATACATTTGCTTCCGTTTCACATTTAAAAGCACTGTGCAAAAATTATGCCCACAAAACCCAATAGCAGTTTTGCCCATTAACTCCAGCAGGAGCAGGACCAGGTATTTGTCACAGAAAAAAATATAACAGAGCCTCCCTAAAAATGAACACACACAGCTAAAGGAGAAGTATTTTGCATATTCACGTAAAAATGCATTTGTGAACACTTGTCAGACTACGCATTATTCCGAAACCACAACTCATCAGATGTGCAAAGACAATCACTTACCATTATTGGGTGAATTATTAGCAATGTCCAAGGATTTTTTGAAGGAAGCACAGACTGCATCGCTGCTATGTTTTGTAGATATCAAGTCCCTTGGGCTTTCTTCCATTCTTGTTTCCAAACCTTTCTGGGGCTTAATTGAAACAATATGCTTCACTAAGCATATGAGTTAAACCAAGCATAAGCAAGTACAAAATGTGAGAGAAAATGTCATTATTGGAGGGAATGTAGGTATTTAAAGAAACTGCAGGACAAACTAGTTTCTAAATGGTTAGAATATTCTGGCCTGTCATCTGCCTACCTCCTGTTTATTTGTTTTAGAAGGAATTAAAGTATTGAAATTGTCTTTCATTACTATCTTTCCCCTTGTTTTTCCCCGTGAAGAGAAGAACAGCAAGATATATTGAGGTGAAAGGACTGTAATTGTGTAGTGAAGACGAAGACGTGCCTAGCGACTGCTAAATGACCACAATTCACAGAAATACTGGAGGCAGCATGGGGAGTGTGATGAGAAACTTTGTATATCTGACTTCAGAAGTAATTTCATTTTTTTTATGACCATCTCCAAAGGATGACCTTACAGAGCAGCAGACACCGGCATTCGGGGCTGACGTGCAGCACAAACTCCTTCTGGCCCATCATAAGCAGGCCAGAGGAAACAATCCTGTCCCAAGGAGTCTCAACAGCACTATTAAGATTATTCATTAAGGTGCATACAAAGCTAAAGCAACTAATTGGATGTGCAAGAGAGAGAGAGGCCTGGCAGCGCTCCGGTGACTCATGGGTTGTCCTAATGACCATTTGAAGGACTGTGGTCAGCGAGTTAGTTACAAGCTTTTTCCTTAAAATGGGAGCATCAGGAGTTCACTAAATTGTCACAAGGATCAGGAGAGACCACAGTGGGTGCGAGGGGAAGACAAACGATACTACACAGCCGTACAAGTTCAGAGCAGCATATTCAGTGACTAGTGAATGAAAAACAATTAGGACATTTTGGAGAGTCTCCCTCATTTCTCACTTCACTAAGCAGCAAGGACATCGCAGCCAAGGACTGGTCCAAAATCCAGTCAGCACTCTGTTCCTTTGTACTTCCCATCCCGAATGAGCTGACATTTTCTACAGCTGTTCTCTGTTGCACTCTGAGGCGTTTTTTTCTCAAGCTTTTCACTGGCATAACATTGGTCTCACTTTATCTTCACTGGCCTTTGGGAACCATCTTTGTGTTACTGTTAATATCTCCACGTGACCTTCTGCCATAGATAAAACACAGCCCAGTTGTACACTAAACTTGGAGTCCATCTGCCTGAGAAAGCATTTTTTCTTCCCTTATTAAAACCATCTGCTCCTCTCTGCATTGCAAAATCAAACTCTTCTGCAAATATGTTAAGGAATATCGTGTTGCAAAAACCCACTGGTCACTGTGCTCACCCTTCTTTTATGAGAGGGCAGGGAGAAAAGAAAAGAGAAGAGGAAGCCAGAAGATGGAGAGGAAGAAAATCCCCCTTAGGTCACATCATCCTAATGGAGAAGACATCCTCCTTTGCTCTCGGAAAACCAGATGCTACTCTGTGAAGACAAAATACTCACATGCCTTGGTCCAGCTCCACCCCTTGCTTCTTTCACTTCGATTTTCTTCTTCTTGCGCTGCGTTTTGCTTTCAAGTCCAGAAAGGCAGAAATGAATGCCTGCTTTGCCTTTTGGCAAATCCTGAAAGCATCAGAGATTTTATAAGAGGAGGCCTGGGACAGCTGATTCATGGGTTATTTTTCAGGAAAACTGATTACCTCCAGAAGTGTGTGCTGACTGTGTATAAGCAAGGCAGTCTCTCTGGATAAGGTACACACCTTGACTTAGACAACTGTTTGCAAAAAGCTCAGCACGCTCTTCCCACTGCTGCCAAAGAGGGACATTTCTGTGGGCTTCTAGAAAGCATTTAAGCAGCAAGCATTCTGCTTCTACCTCTCCATCCAAGCTACGGCTTTATCACCATCAGCAAATCCTCTCATTTAAATAACTGTGTCCCACCGCCTGGGATAGTGTCAGCTGTGGACTCTACACCTCTTTTAAGTCCTAGGCATTCAGGAAGGTCAGTGGCAGTAAAAAGAAAGAGTTCATTCATGGAGGGTGGCAAACACCCAATGTTTGATGCTCGGGACAGCAATGCCATCTGGATGATGAACTCCCAGAACCAGCCAACTCCCCCAGCCCATCTCACATGTCCTGCAAGTGTGTCCCCCAGCTCCAGCTATATCAGACAGGTCAGGGGAGTGACCACGCCAAGTGCCTCCTCCTAGCCTGAGAAAGCCCCCATGACCGGAGAAGCCCAGCTCTAGGGCTGGATTGGACACACCAGTCTGGCTGAGAGTGACCCCAGTGGAGCCAGGTCTCCCATGCTCATCAACGCCACTGCCTCACCTTCTCCTTCTCATCCCCTGTCTGATGCTCCTCATCTCCTGTCCAGTTTCCCCACTCTTCCATGGGAGCCTTCCAGTCAGAGTCTAGGTCAATTGCTGAAGGATCATCTATTAGGACAAGCATACAAATGGGTTATGTTCCATCCATACTACTTCCCAGGCTCACACTAGTAACACAAACACTGCAGAGAATATCTGTCATCTTCCTGCTTGCCAGTGGGTGTGCATGTACGCACATGTGTCTTAAACATATTTTTAAAAGTGTACCTGGACTGCTAATTCACAATTAGTGACTGCACTCTTCAGGGCAGGAGGAAAATTAAAGAAGGGCAGAAAAAAACATACAGGAACAAAAGCCCTTCCAGCCTGTGGTTCAGGAAAACAAGCTTTACAAAACTAATAGCATGGCTTGTCCAACATTTTCTTTTAATTTCATGGAGAAGGATTCAGGCATATCGAGAAACATTGGCAGACTCAGCGGGCTCTTCCACTCACTGCAGCACACCATCCTCAGGGCAATTATCTGCATGAAGAGTAATATTAGCAAAGGATCTGTGCATTCATTAATGCCTCATTGGTGTTTTCTTTCCTATAAAAAATAGACCAAAGTGCATTCTTGACTTCATCTTCCTTTTCCTTTTTCTTTCCTTGAATGTAAGCCAGAAAGGCACCATCACAGCAGAGATTTCCAAAGCTCCTTAACACGCAACTCTAAATATGCATGAAATAGATACTCATACCCTGCATCAATTCTGATCATTTCATGGGGGCTAGGCAGAAAACTTTTGAAAATCTTTTAGATTTCTGTATCTGGCAGCATCTGGTACCTTTGAAAATCTGGCCACAAGCCCTCAGCTGCCTCTCCACAAAGCACTGGCAAAGGATCCTCAGGCAAGAAGGCAAAACAGACCAATCTCGTTATTTGCCCAAACTAAATGAGGTGCAAAAAAGCAGATAAATCAGCATAAGATGTTGAAAGGATTACTTGATTATTTTTTAATGGTTTGAATGTAACAATCTTAAGTCTTATCCTAACAGGGAGAAAGACGTTCAAAACACAACATAAAATAATAACTCTTAGCTAATCACGTCTCTTAAAAGAAAACCAAATACTAAAAAACCCCAAGCTGGATGGAAAAACTTCTAGTTGAAGCAGGGCCAGAACTAAAAACATGCTGGGGATGATAAAAGAAAACTGTTTCCAAAAAGTTGCTCTGTCCAGTTCGCTGCCAAAAGTTATAAATGTTATTACAAACATTGCTCAAGTTTCTCAGTTTCAAATCCATGCCCTGTACACAGACAGTATTTCTTTCCTTCTTCAAAAGGGACAGGAACAAGTATTTTCAAATGTATTCCCCAATAAATTCCAGTCTAAGTATTTGAGGCAAATCAATGCAACTAGATTAGAGACATGCACAATATACGTGAATGACTTAGATGTCTGAAGAACAGTTTGTGTAAGCTGTAGCATGGGATACCACCACTAAAAAGCTTCTGCTGCTTCTCCCCAGTTAGTTTACATGAGGGTCCGGCTCACAAATTCTGGAGGATTTAGCTGTCGTGGTTGAAGGCAATACCAGCCTGTGCTTCCCACCCCATAACTGCCACCAGGTACAATACGGTGAGGTAAATTCTGGTTAGGAAGGTAGACAGCATGATGCAGGGACTGGTGAAATGGCGCGGAGACTTGAGGAATCACAGTCCCTCCTGAGCTGGACGGCAGCATCTCTGCGACGGATGCTCTGGTGGGTGCGCAAGCAAAACAGACTGTAAGTTAAGGAAGACACACCAGAAGCCACAACTGTTGTTTTCACTTATCTAACTTCTGATCTCTCAGAAAGTACATTTATGTACTTATTTTTAAGCATGAAAGTAGTTTTATTGGCTAAGTTCCCGCAACGGGCTTACTCTCATGCTTCACCATCACGTGGGCAGGCATGTAGCTCAGCCAGGCAGCGGTGACCCTGCCTCATCTCATAATTGCTCTTCTCAAAGCATTATGTCCCAGGGGTGTTTAAAATCAACTCAGAGTAAAATTAAATGCAATATAAGATTCTTTACAATTTGCTGGATTTGATGGGAGAATCGGATTAACTGTACTTATCCTAGAGCTCTGGTTTAAAACTTCTACTGTTGTGTAGCTTATTTCCCTCCTACAGTGACATCTCCTGGGAAGGCTTTAAACTTTGAGTATTCTCTAATATTTTTAATTCAGCAATTAGTTCTCCTCAGGTCATAAATTCTCTCACATGCTAAAACTGGTCAGTAATTCCTTCAGCAGGAGAAAACCATGAACACAAAAAGGAACATGCCGTGCAGCAGCAAATACTGTTCCCCTGGTGAGTTTAGCACTCATGGAGGTGATGTCTCCCAGCGCATCTATAGACCAACATCTTGGTAATTCCTGCTGTTCATTTTTACAAAAGCAGTGCTGTTAAATGCCTTTTTCCAACTAAGTCCTTGCTTGCGACCCACCTCAGTCCCCCAGCAGCTCCACCCAGACAAACCTGTACTTTTCTGAGAAGATACTTTATCTATGAAGATACTTGAAGATCCTGAAGGGCACTATGTTGAAGGTGTCTTCAGAAACAGGGGAGGCTGCCAGCACCTCTGCAGGCAGACAGTCCACCCCAGCACCGACCATCCAGATGCCCTCAGACTCCAGCTGCCTGGGCAATGCTGGGGAACAGCTGGCTGCACCCCGGAGGTGTCGGGGAGCAGGCAAACGGGACCCCCAGCAACAGAGTCTGGCCAAAGAGGACAGTCGTCAGGTTCTCTACACCAGCTGACAGATAGGGTAGAGTACTCTACAGGCTGAACCTAATTAAGGTTAGGCTCTACAGGCTGTCCTGGAAAATGAAACTGGAAAGTACTGCAGCAAAACTCAGTCTGTGTCACAGAGAAGGGGATTAAAAAATTTCTAGTCCAGAGTTGTAGGTTTGGATCCTGTGCTATCAGCATCCCTCTTTGGTATGCTCTCCCTTGATATGGTCAGCAGGAACCTAAGGGAGAGCAACCCTTCGTCTGGCAGGGGAAAATCCTCAGTGCATCTGGTCTATGGCACTGAGTCCTTCTGTGGCTGCTGCAGAAAACCCATCCCTTCACAAAGGGCAGTTGGCTGTGTAATGAGCACGGTCCTAACCGAAATCATTGCCAAGCTCTCACCTGTAGACCAACTGGAATCCATTCAGTGCAAATGAATAGATAATTTCCAGTCTAAAGCTTGCATTTATGTGCTATAGGTCAAAATTATTGCTACCAACAGCTGGGCATAGGAGTCCCTCATTTGGCACCCACCTCTAGCATAATTCAGTAGATGCAAAAATATTAACTAAATCCCAGACTGAAGACTTCTTTTAATTGAAAGACGCTGCTTATTCCCATGAAACAAAGGAATTAAAATTCATTTTAACCCCAGGATAGAAGGAAGGATGGGAGTCAGGAGACACGGGAGCTTTCTGAAGGTTCCAGGAAAAATTTGCCTTGGCAATCAAGAAGGATTGGAAAGATGCCAAGTCACAGGTAAAAAAAAAACAGCCCTCATGGTCATGAGATAGGCTGCATTTGTGAAGCAGAACGTGGGTCTTCTGAGACTGCCCTGTGCCATTGCCAAAGCACAGGTCCACTGCACTCAGAAGCAGACGCGTGGGATAAAATTAGTATTTGCTTGCCTTGGAACCAGACACAAGTGCTCTAAAACAGTCCAGCCGGCCTCACTGTGTGGGTTAAACATTTTGTAACAGCAAAACTTACATACATAAATGTCACCAAGGGGCAGTGGCAGATGTGTGGTGTAGGTGCACAAAGGCCGTGTTGGGAAACACGTGCAAGCAGTAAAGCCGTCAAGGTAGAGCACAGGAGGATCAGGAACAACCCTGCAGAACAAGCACGAAAGGTGCCTGGCGAAACCAGAACAACTCTCGGGCTCAAAAATAAAGTGAACGATGCTAGAAGTGGAGGAGATTCACCCTCCTTTCTTTTCTCTTTGTGGCAGGGATGGAAAGTATGCAAGCACTAAAGATGAGCAGAGAAAAATGAAGATTAAAGAAGTTGCCCACTTTGGGGGCCCCTTCCTTCATGGAAGAGTCCTGGCCACTTCAACCTCCTGGTGGGACTGCAGCCATCAGTGCTAACCATGTGGCTTCAGCTCCAAGACACTGAATACCCCTAGCCAATGAAGGCTTAGATTGGTAAGGACTAATTTTCTGAAGATGCAGTGAGGATGACTGATGACAGAACGGGGATTACAGAATCGCTGAGGTTGGAAGGGACCTCTGGAGATTGTCTAGTCCCACCCCGCTGCTCACAGCAGGCTCAGCTACAGCAGGTTGCTCAGAGATGTAGCCATCTGGGTTTTGAATATCTCCAGAATATAACCTTTCTGTGCAACCCGTTCTGATGCCTGACCATTAAAAAAACACCCTTTTTCTTATGTGTAAGTGGAATTTCTCGTACTTCACTTCATACCCATTGCCTCCTGCCCACCCTCTGGGCAGACCAGAGGCAACCGCCCCATCGGGTGTTCATACAGATGGGTGGACTCTGCTGCACCCGCTCCAGTACATCCATGCCCGTCCTGTACTGGGGAGCCCAGAAACGGGCACAGCACTCCAGATGTGACAATGATTAAGAATTAACCATCAGCAGCATGTATCATTAATGAATGCCAACCTAGCAGTGTGTTGTTTCGAAACCAGCCTGATGTATCAAGTCTTTTAAACACCCCCACATCACAGTGACCGCTCAGTTCCCTAACTACCAACTCCCTCTCTCCCTCTACGTATATGTGCTTTCAGTTGCGACAACACTTAAGCTGCAAACCTTTTGTGAGTTAGGCTGTTATTGTTACCAGTACTTTGCAAAAAGATAACCCGATGCGGAGTGGGGAGCCAGCCAAAGCTGCTCTGGGAGCTAGGGCAACGGTGGGAGTCCGGCATCCAGCTCCTTCTTCTGTACCAGCCCGGCATGGAACAAAGAGACTCATTAAATGTACTGATCTGGATTTGATAAAATGACCTCAGCTCATATTCAGGTTATGAATGGCATTTTTTTTAGTTCACAGGCCTGCAAGAGCTAACAGGCCTTGTTTAACTGTCAAAGAGCTCATTTTGCCTGCAGCACAGACCTTAATGCCAACCATTACCTCATCTAAATTCAGGGAATACATGTTCCTGACACTCCCCTCTGCATCAATATCAAGGCTGGTGATTCAAAGGCAAAAAACCTACTACTACTAAGGAGAAAGCTGCGAGGCAGGCAGAAATCCTTCCATTTCTGCTTTCAATCAAAATGCCTCTGCTCCGACAGTTTGCAGGAGTAAGCTGCTGAATTTGCTCCTCTCTGTTCTGCTCTCAGACAGATGTGGCACCGAAAAAGCAGAGCTCTGCCAGGCTTTGCAACTGCAGTTCAAATCCAGAGTGTGCCAAGTGTGACATGTGCTAAATGCAACGCAAGGAAACGCTGCAGAAGAGCTACCTACTTTGCCTCCCTCCTTCCTGCGCGGGCGAGCCTGGGCTCGGGAGTTCTAAAGGGCTCACCAGCAGCAACGTGGGGTAAACAAACAGCACTAAGGGAATGGAATGCTTGGAGTTGGGGTTTTTTTGTTTTATTGTTTTTTTTTTTTCTAAAGCAAACTATGCTATTTATAAAATCCTCTGATGGCCAAGCTGATGCATCTGGTGCAGAGGCTCAGTGACCGCTGGGCAGAGAAGCAAGATGACCGCGGTCTTTTCTTCTCCTCAACGCATTCAACCACGCTGGGTTCTCCTGTAGTTAAGGCAATCAGAGCAGCTACAGCAAGAAGGGGTCTGCTTGGCTCGTCAGCTGAGCAAAAGCAGGGCAAGGCCTCCCAACAACAGAGGTATAAATAGATATTTTACTCAATCCTGACCAAAAGGTCAAGAGAAAAGGCCTTCTAATACCCACACTGTTAATGTCAAATTATTCCAGCTACTCAGGACCCATGCTGACCTTTCAAGCAGATTTTTAAAGTAAAAAAAAAAGAACATTACCAGTCATAAAAAGACTGAAATCCTGATTGTCACAGTCCACTGGAGTTGGATTGTGCATCTGGGTTTTGGGTATTACAGAGGAAATTTTTAGTTTTGGCAAAGGTAGCCCATGCTCTAGCAGTACCCAGTTGTCCCCATGGCTCTTCCCCAGCCACCCCACCAGCCCAGGCTGGGAGCTGCCTGGAAAAGGGTCACTCAGCTCCACCTTCCCCACCCAGCAGTGGGAGGGAAGGGAACACAATGCTTCAGTTATGAAAACCAAACCCAACTTTGAATTTGTTTTGCAAATCTGAGATGATTGTTAACATGTGGGGTTGTTTTTTCTTTTTTTTTTTTTTTTAAGCACAGAGCCCACGCTCAGGAAGTCCCTGACCCACTGTCTGCCGGGTGTGGGGAGGGATCGCCCTGTGCTTGCCCTGTTCCTGTGCTTATCTGCCAGCAACTGCTATGTGCAAGTGCTGCAGAGAGGACACGGGGCTATGGGAGCCTTCAGACAGCCTCCCCACAGCTGGCCTTGCTACCCAGGAGTTCCAGTTACACTTGGCACAGCAGCATGCATGCACCAAACAAGATGCATCTACTGCGGCCCTTTTTTTGTAGCCTTCAAAGTAAAAACATAAATAAATTGCACATTCTCACCCTTCTCAAGGGTTCCACACAGGGCGCCTTTTGCTCTGATGGAGATCACAGGAGCTCTGGGCACCTGCCCAAAACCAGACCCAAACTGCATTTCTCCCTTACCTCTACCAGCCTTCAGCGAACGAGCCACATCGGAAGTAGACTCTGATTTTTGAGGCTTAGGAAACAGACTGAAAAGGCTTATCAGCATTACTGCACTTGTCTTTCAATAGAAAATGAGCAAAGAGACGTACCCTGCCCCTGCCATCCATCGTCTGTGGGGAAGAAAGTCGAGCTGGCCTGCCAACAGCATCTGGAAGGACTGTCCTCAGATGATTTATTCTTCATGTTATCTGAATACAGGAAAAGCATCTTTTTAAAAATAAAAACAAAAAGCCTCCCAAAACCTAAAAGGAATATTCACATTATTAAAACCAATTAATCATGCCTTTATCTGGTCGCTATGTCACGATGCCTGGATGTTATGTAGTTTAAGCCACACATTAATCTACGCTGCTCATCACAGTGGATTTATTAATGAAGGCTGGACGAGGACACTGCACACATAAGTTACTGAAAACAACCCACTCATGAGTAGCTATGCTAACAAAATTCAGAGATGTAAACTTCTGACACATCTCTGTTGGGGACGTGAGCAGGGAGCTATAGTTCCTGCAAAACAAAAGCCACCTCCAGTGTATCCAGCTCCAGCTCCCACTGCCTTCAGTGAGAAGGCTTCTGCTCATTCTAATAGAAATGCATAATTACCAAATTAATTACTCCAAGAAAGAGCACAGATGAGAGAGTGCTGCTGCAGGAAAAAGAAGAGTTAAAGTTTTTCTGCTGATTATTTTCACTAACTAAAGCAACCAGTAGGCTTCCCATCCCTCCCTGAATGACCCCCCTTAGCCCCGTTCTAAGGCCTGTACATTACAGACTAATGTTTTCTTCCCTTCACCTAAAGAGCTCCCTTGTTTATGCAGTTTCGTTCTGTATCAGCTTGATTTTTTGCTGCATAAATGTAGATGTTAACAAATATTTCTCCCTGTTGAGTACTTCTACATGAGGAACTGCTTCAATCCACTGAAGCAATGTTGGAAAATAGATGGTTAAATATGATGTGTATTATATTGATTGTATTATATCAGAAGCTAATTTCAGCATTCTGGCTTACACCGCACACACTGTTTTGTGCACAGATGTGTCTCTATATTATCTGTTTGCCTTTAGCATCTCTAAAAGATTCAGGACCAGACTTTGCATTCATCAGCCAGTTGGACCTCCAGACAAATCTGAGTTTCTGGTAGGCAGAGAGTGTATGAACCAGGAGGGCTCAGAGCCAGGCAGTGAGAAGGACTGACAGTTGCAGAGAAACAAAGTGAAAGCCAGAAACGACGCTCAAGATTAATGCAAAATCAGAGGATGCTCCATCCTTCTCAAGGCTGAAGCTGAAAATCCCTCTCTGTGCTGGAGAGGAAGGTGCTGGCTAGGCAGCCTCTAACAGAGCCTCTCCAACCTGGGTGTTTGCTCCCTCCCTCGGTCTGAAATTCTCTGAATTTGTTGGTCATCACAGCACAACAGAAACCTTCTGTGCAAGTAAACCTAACAGGGAAAGAATTTGCTGGGGAGGCAATATTTTTTTTTATTTATTCCAAGATGAGACACGAGTTTGGAAGGCGCTCAAGAAAACGTTCTGATATCATTCCTTAAAACGCTGGTAGCAGTGGATTGCAGATGTGAGCAAGCTCTGCAAGACAGAGTGACTAATGAAATGTGGCTCCAAGGGAAAAGACCCATATGTGAGCAATGAGATTACTTTTAAGTCAAGCATCTAAGACAGAAGAATTCAGACAGAAGTCCAAAGAGAGACCACTCACCTAACTCCCTGGACAGCTCTGATAATGTCCCAAAGGTCACAGCACAGGATTTTACTTCTGCAACATCCCACGTTCCTGCATTTAAAAAGCAAACAAGCAGTAACCCAAAATGCAATGTCACATTCACAGCTGGCGACTGCAGTTTCTACCTGACGCTCCCAATCTCATTAGTGTCTTTCCATGTTCTCTCCACCCCAAGCCTGCAGCCACTGCTGTTGCTGGAGAAGCACCAAGCAAGGAGAAATTATCTCCTATGGACAGAGAGAGTCCAGCCCTGTTGCCACATACACGTTCTCATGTCACACCAGCATGGCACTTCTCTAGACTTAATAAAATTCCTCACTCATCCGAACTGATATCCCCTTTATCCACAACTGGCAGAAATTGTCATCATGTATCAGCTTGGAATTTGGCCTTTTGAAAGCATTAGAGTAAAAAAATGGTACTAACGTCCTCCTCCCATCAACTCTATCCTTTGAAAAAAAAAAAAAAGACTCTAGCAGAGAAAGCAACTCACGTAAGGGCAACCTAAGACCGCTTTCTGAATCACCAGAGTACTGGATCACTGCCACTGAAGGTGAGTCATCATATGGCCTTATATACCAATTAATCCAGCCATCAAGCTTGATTAATCAGTGAGATTATAATGAAAATCAAATGCTTTTGAAAATTACCAAAAAGCAGTATTAAACCCTAACTTTTAACTTTGTAACTCTCCTGCCCCACCAAGAAGTCAGTAAGAAAGACAAAGAAAGATATAAAGGCCCAATTACCACCTAGTTATTAATGATGGGTATTGCTCCACGATCTACAGTATCATCCACAGTAGAAATACAATGTGAGACATAACTTTACCATAAAAATTAAACCATGATGGAAATGAAAATTCATCAAATACCAGGGAGAGAGCTGATATCGGCGTCTCCTAACCTTTAGCCTACTGGCCTGGCAGCCCATCCCTTCATTGCTTTAAAGGTGTCTGAGGTTTTAGAGATGCAGTTTCCCACCTCCAGCTTATGTTTCACAGAGAATGTCCCAACGGCTCAACTGAGACCCAAAGCAGCTCCAAATGACCATGTTTGGACACCAACAAGGGGTGAATCAGCTGGGAAGCTGGGCAAACTGTGTAGGTACGGCACAGCATGACACAAACAGACTACTTCCAACTGTCAAATACCCAAACTGGTTTAGAAATACCCTGCCTCATACTGCTTTGAAACGCACAGATATACTTTGAAGCCTAACTCTGACTGTGTGTGATCATCCTCAGAAGGAAAGGCCTTGGTTGCAAAGGAACCAGACACTAAACACCTGTGGGTAGCAAACAACTTGCAGCCAACAGGTAGTCTGCAACACGGAAGAAATTCCTGCCATAGAGACCCCTCTTTTCACATTGCTGGAAAATAAACGACAGCTAGCAGGGCTCAAAGGGGGTGGACAAAACCACGTGTGTGCAGCACGGATGTTGGTGGGGCTGTACTCTGCTGGGCGCAGGAATTCATGAGGCTTTCCCTCTGCCACGCTTGGACATCGGCACTCACCTATGTTGGAGAAAACATCTTCTTCTGACTGGGAGGGTGCCGATTCTTCCTGTATGGCTCCTGAGGCCTTCCATGTGGTCCCACACTCTGCCTTGGCAATGTCAGCATCCTTTCCACCACCACTGGTGTCCTCTGTGAGTGGCCAAACCAGTCTCTTCTCATCCCAGTCAAAGGCTGGCTCAACCACTGAACTACCCAGAGATGCTCTGCTGGGGTCTTCTCGGAAACAAACATTATCACAGGGTCATAATAATTAAGGGTTTGTACAAGGGGAAACAACAGAGCAAAGCTTGATCTAAACCCATCAGATGTAATGGCTATATTCCAACTGAAATTATTTACAGATGCAATGACAGTAAAGCAGAGCCCTTGGGATGAGACACTGACACAGCACATGTGAAGGCCATGCGAGAGTGAAGGCACCACACAGTCCAGCAATGAGTCCCACAGGAGATGACGCCGCAGCGCAGAGACCTTGGGCATCCCTCCCTGACTGCAAGGCTGGCTCCAGGCCTCCAGCTGGGGACCCAGAGCAGTAAAGAGAGAGAAAGAGGGCAGCAGGACCTCCAAGGAAAAAAAAAAAGCAAACCTCTTGGATGTTGGCAGTTCAAGGCTGCTAGAGAAATCAGTGCCAGGCACATGGATATTATAAATAATGACAATTATTTCCAACACCTTTTGCTCCAAAGGACTCCTAAAGCACCTGTGACTCTGGTGGGGAGGGGACTGCTGCTGGCATCAACCCCACCTTCACACACCTTAATGCTGCTGCTGCTGCTTCTTCCCTGCTAGGACACAGCAATCAGCACTCGGCAGGGTTAGGGCTTCTTCCTGGAAGAGCACATTTCACTGCTCTGTAAATGTCCATACTAAACAGGACCGCTATGATCACCTGGTTGAGCCTCCTGCACAACCCAGGCTCCAGGACTGCGCCAAGGACTTCTGGTGCTTCAACTGTGACTTAGTCTGCTGAGCTCCTTTGCCTTGGGCCAGCAAAGCACTTAATGCCTGCATGGGGTTAGGGTTAAACCATGCGTGGTTCACCTTCTGCACATGCAGCCGGCACCACCAATGCCAAGAGGGCAATTTCAGGAATAAAGCCAAATGTGGACCCGTCTACTTTGCTGGAGAGCAAGTACAGACCTCAGCACCTTAAGACCTTAGAGACTGCCATGCAGATGTTTAACTCTTGATTTGTAGAATCCAAATGATAGAGAAAGCGGTCCCAAAATGTCTGCTTATTCTTAGATTAAAATTTGCTGTTCACTTACCCCAATCTTCAATTTTAGTAGAGCACCTGAGAGCACTTATTGCAGACAATGCACAAACACCCCCACTCATCCAGCTGTGTCTCCCAATTCCAAACTTCCATCTTAGCTTCTAAATTACTCTAATATATTAAACTTACAGGTTTATCTATTTATTAATAATTCTATCACAGATACTTTAAACATTTACAAATGCCTTAATTTCATGACCTGCTTTCATACAGCAGTTATAATAACATAATTCCAAGAAATGTGTATAGGCATAAGTGCATGGCAGACACTTTGAAATCCCCAGAGGAAAAACATGGACTGAGCATAAAGCATTGTTTCATTTTATCTCATTAGGATAAGAGTATATCCCTCCTTTATAGCTGTTTACTCTGGACAGGCCTGGATTAAAGAATCTATTTGGAACTGAGCAAATTACACAGGTTTTTATACATCCATTATCAGAAAACTTCTGTCAAGTCACACAAGAGTAACTAAACCACATTATACCAAACCTTCAGCAGATCTCAGATCTAACATTTGCTTTCAAAGTCCTATGGGTAATCCTATGTGTTTTAATGAAAGTCTGGAGTAACAGGCAAGCTCCCAAAGCTGTCTTTTCCTAAGTAAACAGCCTAAGTAAGTGCAAAGATATGACAAACAGAGCAAACAGAAACATGCTGGGAAGTGAGAAAAGGGGACAAGCCCAGCCATATCAGGTGTGTAAACCGAGCCTCTACATTTACCTTTCTGTTTCAGCCTTTCCTTCCTTAAGTGTCTCTTTTCTCGGCTGCTGATCTTGGTCTGCCAAACTCCTACAACAAAGAGCAGAGTTCATTTTGAAGCTAACAGGAAACTTCCTTTACCGCCTTGATTGCTCAGCACCAAGGTAAACGGCCATCTGATAGTTTCTGATGCTGGCTGTAAAAGTGGACCTCTGGCCTCTTCAGAGATGCTTCCTCGTTCGCAGATTTGCCGTCCCTGTGAACGCGGTAAGGACCTGAGAAGCGTGGCAGGAAAGCACGTGGTCTCTGTCCATGCAGTTACACGTAGTGAGGAGTAGGTGATAGCAATAGCTCTCAAACTGGCAATTTTTCCCAATAATGCAGAACTAGAATAGTGGAGAAGAGCTCCCTTTTGAAATATGTAATTCCATGTTATTGTTTGGTAATATAAATCAGATAACAGAAGAACCAGATCTTTTCTTACCTTCCTCCTCTTGCAGTTTGTCTTTTTCCACAGAAAGATCTTTTGGCAACTCCTTGTCTGAGCATGGGGCCTTCCTCTTCTTCTTAGGCTACAGTATGTAAGAGATACATGGCAGAAAGGCAGAACAGGTGTTTTTACATTTCATTATGAAGAAAAAAAAGTCAGGGCAACAGTTTTGAAAGAGAGACCACACGGTGGTACTTAGAGAGAGCAGTATGTTGCTGGAGTCTTTAAGTGGGTGCAAAAGTCTTCCTGAGTAGATACTATTGTAAACTCTGACCCAATTAATGTTTAAGCTTTTGGCCTACAAAATGTGACTTACCTGCTAGGTTACAAAGCTGACATTTTAATTCAGATACCTGCTCTATAGTAAGATTTGCATTCATCATTCCTAAGTCTATAAAGGAGGAAAACCTAAAATTATTTACCCTTTTTACAACCAGCAATGCGAAAGTAAAGAGTCAGGATCCCGCCTGTGCTTAACCAAAAAAACCTCACGTAACAGCCTATTGTTAGTGAAGGTGTCTGTAGTTTACTCTGATCTGAAAGGGCATAGCAGCGGCTGAGGCCATTTTCATATGGCTTGATGAAACAGTAGAGCTGACTTCAAGCCTTTAATTTCAAATGTTTTGGTTTTAATACAGTAGTTCCTGATTTTTCCAAGGTGGGTGACCCTTGCCAGGAACACACTTCCTGCCCAGGCTCAGGGGCTGCTCCTCACTTGGAAGTGGCTGTAAAGCACAGACACTTTCCTCCACACCAGTACAAGTGCTCAACGCCCAAGATAAAACTTTTGCCCAAACCCAAGGAAATGTCTCATGTCAGAGCTGGAACTGAAATACAAGGGGTCCCAGTTCCTACTTCTGGGCTTAGACCACGAGACTGTCCCACTTGTGGTGGCAGTACCAACACCAGAGCGACTGTGCCAGAGAGCTGCTCAGTCTGACGTTCCTAACTCACCTCTTAAGTGCTCCAACAACAGGAACAACGCATTATCTTTAAAAACAATGATCAAATAAAGAACATTCTTAAAACAAGTGTGTCTTGTTGTATAATAATAATAACAAACTCTAAAACTCTTACTGGTACCTTGAGGAGCTTTTTCTCTCTGGTGTTAGCTGATGCTATAAGCTGGCCATTCACTGGAACCTAGAAGATGGACAATAAAAAAATGCATTATGGAATATGTATGTGCATGTGTGTGTTTGTGTAAATACATGTATGCATACAATTATTTTAATACATTCCTACAATCCATATGATGGGCTGAAAGACACTGCTAAATAACCCTCAGTACAAATCTGGGCTAAATTTTGTGGCCTTATTCCAATTTGAGTTAATTTATTCCAAATTAATTAGTGTTAGCTAAGCCCTTATGAATGTAAATCCAGAAACTCCACATAGATTTATTCCAAAGCAGACATTTCTGGTTTATCCTAAGATTTCTCTAGGATCAAAGTTGTTTTTCAAATAGGATAAGCCTGTCTTAAAAAAGCAGCATAGGCAAGAGAAGGCTTATTTTAATTCTTATTTACTGGTTGAGGTGGGCCTTATGTTCCCCCTCAAGTGCATCTGACCCACTTAAAGAACAGCTTTCACACCACCTAGATCCTATGATGTTGCTGAATGTATGGCACTCCTCTCCCTTGCCCCGCTTGCCGTTTGTGTGCAATGCAACCCCCGTTCAACGCTGCCCAGGGTCCTTCAGTCCCATCAGACCTGCTGGGCTGCTGAGCCCAAAGCTGACAGCAGGGAGTCGGACCCAAGCTGTCACCATCGTCCCTGATCCATCCTCCACCTCTGCCTGGAGCGAGGGGGGACAGGGAGCCAGGGCGATGCCTGGCAGGCGAAGGCAGCCCTGGAGAGAGCAAAACCCCCAGCTGCAGCCCAGAGCTGTCCCCTTAGCATCAGGAGATGGCCATGCCTGTCCCCAGCAAAGCCAGCGGGACTGCAGTCCTTCAGCCTGTTAATGCTCAGTTCTTTGGTATTTTGAAGCCATTTTAGAGCTATTTTTCACAAGTCTTAGAAAGTTACGATTTGACATGCATGTTAAAGACAGCACGACAGGCACCTGCACGCTGGCAAATGCTTTGCCCTTGGAGGTGCTTGCTTGGAAACCCAGTTCCAAACTTGTGGTGTACAAGGGCGTAGCACGGACCCAGCAGGCTGGTGTTCAGCTGATCCTCCACCATTATTGGGAGAACGAGACCCAGAATTGTACACTTTGCAACACACCACTCTCCGAACCCACAGACGACACCGGTTCTGGGTCTTCCAGTAAAATACCACCGCAACAGGAGCCAAAATATCTGCCTAATGACACCAGTAATTCCACCAGCTTCAAATTATAAGCTTAAACCAAGTGGTCCATATCTCTTTCATCTCCCTTAGCTGTCATTTGTTACATTTACAGTTATATTCTGCTGAAAATTCACTCACAAAATAATGACTTCTGTGTTAAAACCCAGCAATGTTTTGTAATAGTTAGCAAGGCCATTTTTGATTTTTCCCACAGGCAGTCATTTCTCTTCTGAGACTCGCAGGTCAATTTACTAGAGGCACTCCATAAACCCCATCGCAAAACAGACCATTTTCCATATGCTGCTCTGCTTAAGGAAAAATCCCCCTGTGCCCGCAGCAGGGAGGGAAGCAGCCTCTCACATAGGATGGGAGACATAAAACACAAAATCAGGGGAATTTTGGTGAAAATTTGAACCACTTAGATAGAATCATGTAAGGTCAAGATCTCTTTCTCGGCATATGTTTCTGTCCAATTAAATGTGTGAAAATACAAATAGATCATGTCTTCGTGAACAACAATTCCTATGCAATGTAAAATGTTGGAGAGGGGGGTGGTTTTCCACTATATGACACAGGACTTGAGGAAAAGGGAATATTACAGCATGAATACACAAAGGGATAACTGAGGAAAGCCACACAACATGTAAGTGTGATATTCCTTTGCAATCTCAACAAAGCCTGGTGATGTCCCAGTTCTCATAATGAGATCTTCAGTGTTTCCTAAAGGCTTTCCAAAGAGACCTCTCAAATTAAGCCACTTTTAGCAAGACTGCTACCACCAACAACAGAAACGGCAGCACCGCCTTACGAAGCAAGGAGGAGGATGCTTTTTTGCCTTCTCTCAGACACACACAGAGGATAAGAGACATCCTACCTCTTATTAGCCTCTCTTTACATCAAGTTGCTTCTGCGAGCATGAAAAGCTATGTGTAGAGAGACGAGGAGGTGTCAAGATGAAGGACATTAAAAGTCTTCCTCCCCCAGGCTGCCCTAAGCAAGCACAGCCCGAGGCTGTACAGAGCCCTTGCAGAGGCGGGGAGAACTCCAGAAGGAAAACATGGAGTGCAACAGAGAATTAGGGAAGATGCAAACTATATTGGTTCTGACAGACTCATCTCAGCTGAGGCAAGATCACATTCCTGGATCTTCTCTCCACATAAATGACAGCGAGCAAGAATCTGGAAAAATTGCAGCACTTTGTTTTAATGTTTTGCCCATCTGACTGCTGTATGTTTTTACCAGACAAGCACATTTCCTACTTAAATGATATTTCATCTGCTAGGCAAACATCCCCCTCTCTCCCTCACTAAGAGTTTAAAACTGTACTGTTAACAGTAATTTACCACATCCCAGGGGCCTTCATGCTGCTGACCAGCTATTCAGCCCTAAATACCCACCTGAGACACCTGAAGCTTGTTACATCCTCCCTAATGAGCAGCTGAGTGCAAGAAAAATACCAAACTTGATCGCTGACTGACCATCACCACATAGCCCACTGCTCTGTTGATGCTCTTCTTTCAAACCTGAAATAGCTGTGGCTTCTCCACCATCCTTCAGTAACAGCAGCAACTCTCTTCCTTTCATCCCCAGGTATTTTTACCCAGTTCAACTTCCTTTCAGTGGAAAGGTATTATTCTTTTGTACTAAATCCTGCCTTTATCCAGCCCCTTTTCAGGCAGTAAGCTGGCTGTATGGCTGAGGAACCCCACCCTACCCTATTCTTCCCTTTGGAAGCCTTTAGGATATGGGATTAGTCATGCCTCTTTATCATGCTGTTTGGCCATTCTGAAAAGGAAAAAGGAATTTTCATTATTTTATTGCACTTAACCTAATGGACTCATTAAAGAGAAATTTTTTTTTGTCAAGGCAATTTTTTTTCTTAATGAAAAATGTAGTTTTGTACAGGGAGAAGACATCAAAACCCCCCGCATTAAGTGACTGTGTAAAGTCATCAGTGCAATTGCAAATACATTAAATATATGCAGAGAAACAGAATCCGGGCTTTTAGTGGAATCAGACTTAGCATATTAATTTCTGCTCACATTCTGTGGAACAATAGAAAGATTATTTTTAGTTCATGGCCATTTGGTTCATGACCCAGTGGAACAGGATTTCCCCCCCCACCCCCTGCCTTTTTTTTTTCCTTTTTATGTAACCTAAGGTTATACTGCTGATGATTCCTCTGAAACCTTTATTTGCTTGAGCTAGCGTTTAATTTATTTTACGCTGTTAATAATAGTTCTACATAAAGTCACAGAGAAATAAGGCAAAGCAATAGGTTTTCAAATGTTAAAAAATACTGGGTTTCATCTCTAATATATAAACCATGTATTCGAAGCCATAAAACTCTACCCCTAGACCCCTTACCTTTATGCATTTCAATAGTTTCATAAGACTAGTAATTTTTACAAAATGACCACCAACCAGTTACAGGTTTAATTAAAAATTATGTGAACGTTACCTTCAGGTCCAGGAACTGCCCTTTGTCCCACTTGGGGAAGGTGTTTAAAATTGCCTTTCTCAAGAAGCCATGCAAAGGTTTCCCCAGTAGAGGGATACGAGGACAAAATAAACGCGGCGTATGAAACCCAAAGGGAGCTATTATGCGCCTCACACAGTGGAAATGAGGGAATTCATTTAAGAACATGAATAAAGATTCAGAAAATTGTTTTCAGCTACCACTTTCAGAAAACTCAAATTAAGTGGGTTGGACACTGGAAAAATGAAAGGAAGCAAAACTACCCAATTCTAGCAGGGGGTCTGTGAACACAAAACCATTTCCAGACTTAAGAAATGCTTCAATTAAATTGTTTCCTAGTGCTCATTTCCAGAACAAAAACTAATTTATTTTTTTCACCTTATGTTACACCACAAGCTCAATGTGGTGGACTTAGGCCAAAAGGCTACACTGGTACAGCAAAAGCAACACCAACATGCACTAAATTAAAAAATAACGGAAGACTACAAAAGAAAAAGAGAACAGAACAAAAAGAAAAGGACTTTCTAACCAGTGCACTAAAGAACCTCCCTGAAATGTTCTGTTTTACTACTGAACAAGATATCACTGCACTCTTCAGCTTTCTCAGTAGACCTTCAACAAGCTGAAAACTGAGCAGAGTCTTAATTTCTCTCAGCATCCTCTGGAAGATCTGGTCTTTGCTCCCTTACGCTATGCAATATGAGTTGGATGTTTGCAATACCGCTTGCAGTCTGCTGTTTGCCATTGTTGTCCCAAAAATCAGGGGTTCTTTTACCCATTGTGCAAGAGCCAATCAACACAGTGAGTGGAGACATCTGTATTTATTTCAGTTCTGCAGAAGGAGGTGCTAGGCATCTAATACAGCCAGCACACCTCTTAGAAATACAAGGGGTCTTTCATACAAAATAATATCAAGGAGGAAATTACAATGCGATGATTGGTTACCCATACTTTTCCCACCGCCCATGATTATGTATGTTCATGTTTGAATCATTTAGACAGGTCCTCCTGATTAGCATACTCATTATTCATAAAGGGGCGTAATTTTTAGCATTAAAATCACCCAAGGGCAGTTCGGGACATGAATTTTGGTTAAGGTCCAGCGTAGGCCTGCCTAACAAACCACAGATCACCTATACACAATGTACACTCGACAGATCTATGAATATGCTATTATCCTTGACCAGGAGGCATAGCCTGGTTGGTAGGGGGAGTTTCCATCTCCATCTCCAAGGATACCTGGCCTTGGTAATTCTTATGTTGTTCCTACCTGCAACACTATCTGAAGACGGGTTCTTCTCTCCTGTGTGCAGAAGTACAGGCTCAGGCACAGGGTGAGCAAACCAGGGTGCCTCTGCGGCCAGCCAACAGCTCGAATTGCTCCATCAGCAGACACTGAGCAGTCTGCACGACAAATGTGTTGGGAAACAAAGCAACACACTGAGTTTCATTAATTCCGAATCAGAATTTCATAAATGGAAGCATCTTGGCCAGTCTGGCTTTGCCACATGGTCCTGTGCCGATAATGGACTTCAGCCTGGGACACATTTCCTAAACCAGTGGGAACCAGGTGAATGGGAAAGGACAAGCCTGCATTTGTCACAGAAGAAAGGATGGGCAAGAGTCCACCAGAGAGACAGGAAGACACCAGCTTCAAAGAAAATTACCCATTCACCCCTAATAGCTAGAGAAAGGATAGCACAATTAAATTTATGATAAGGTGACAATTGGAAGCAACAAAACCATACGGGGATCGTTCGCAAAGGAAAGGCTCTTCATGCATGGCAGAAGAACACAAAGGCAGTTCTTTGGGCCGTGTCTGCTCACAACACTACACACACGTACCTGCAAAGGAGAGGGAAGAAACAGCAGGATCTTGGTTTGTGATCAATATTGTAGATATCAATCACCTCATTATTAATAGCTGTTATTAATAATAGCTAATACAAAGTTAATACAAAGTTCTCCCAGACAAAATAACTTCAGACAAATGTGTTCCCAGTAGGAAAGAAGAGTCTGTTGGAAAATAAAATTACATGAGACATACATGCAACAAATAGGCAGAATTACATGGGAAATACGCACTGGGAATATGTGAATTTTTGCCCTTCGTTTAAGGGACCTGGCAGAGGAAAGAGGTGGTGCTCCCATCAAGTGGAACTTTGTGAAAAGGATCTTGGCTACCAGCACAGAAAACCTGTTCTTCTGCACATATTCCCAGGGCTGCAGTTGCCTGTAAGAAACCCTTGAGCAGTAACGGGTAACAAACCCCGGCTGATGACAAGTAGCAGGAGCCAGAGCTGCAGTTGTTGCCATTCATATCCAAAGGCAATTCCAAGAGAAAAATTAAAGCAGCAGCCCTAAGTTGATGATGATGCCTATGTCACATCTCCTCCCGCTGGACAGCCTTCCCAGGGTACACAGGAGGCCAGACACAGCGGCCGTAAATCCGGGGAGCTGGCACATACCTGCCTTGGCATGAAAAGTACCCTATAACCTGAAAAGGCAGGAGAAAAGGTCCCTTCCAACCCAAACTGTTCTAAGATCTGCATACCTCTGGAGCTGAGGGGATTGACCTTTACTTCTGGTGCTGTTAAGCAATGCCTGCGAGAGGCAAAAAAGTATCTCCAGTTTATAAAGACACTTCTGAAAAGCATTAAGCTTTCTTTTGGCTTGTATCAGATAATACATATTTTTATAAGTTGCCTAAGGAAGATGGCATCACTGCATCTGTGCAAAAAACTCTTGTTCTGAACTGCCCAATTTGCAGAACAACCCCAAAACTGTGAATAAACACAACCCCCAAAACTCAACAACATTCTTGTTCAGATCGGTGGGCTTCCAGCAAGTCTTGTTAGCAATTTCCTAAAAGATTCTTTGTTAGGGAAAAGGCTTTCCTGAAAAAGAATAAATACCCTCCAGCATCACTTCTAGAGATTTTTTCTATATGTGACAACAGCCAGAATGTAATTTGTTATGCGTGATACATAATGAGATCACATTCACAATGTTCTTACATGATGGCGTTGAGGCCATACATCAATTTGTACAAAGTTTTTTCAACAGACTTATTTCACGTGGGCTGTGAAAACAATTCAGACTGGGTCTCACAGTGCACGGTCTGCTCTGAAACTAGAAATCACTCCATCCTCTTACTCTGCTATACGTAAAGTTAAGAAATAGTAAGACAAAAGGCTTGCCAGCAGCACTGGCTTTGAGAGAGACTAACATAGTCGTGCACCGTTGCATTTAGTGGTTTGGACCTAGGAAGGATTTGGATGGAGGTGGCTGGGAGGGCTGGGCTGTGGCTGAGAGCTGCAGGCTGGAAAGGAGCCTGGCAGAGAGCTGAGGGCACACTGCACCTTCCAGGAAAAGTACCCTGGGCAGGAACTGGCTGCCCATTGCTGCGGGAGACAGGGGCACGCAGAGGAAAGATCAGCCCTACATCAGAGGAACTGCAGCCCTGTAGGAGCAGATTCCCTGCGAGGGCAGTCTCACAGCCCACCCATGGGGCAGCGGCTGGGAATCACCGGCAAACATGCATTCCCAAACTGAAAAAATAATTAACCACCTAGTTTCTTTTAATTAAGATCTTGACTTATCCACCACTCCAGGATATGCAGATGTTTGGCTGCTGGGATGTATCAACACACCTGAGCACTGGAGGCAATTCACCTCTTGGCTTCAGACCTCAGCAGGCAGCAGAGAGGAGCTCCCATCCCATAATACCTGTGCACCCCAGCTTATGGCATTGGCCATGTCTATGGATGGAAGACTTTGTTATTGATCGTATCTCTGATGCTGCTTGGTAGAGATTTTCATATGCAAATTTCGGCATATTACAGGTGTTCTGCTGTTCTGGCATCCTCATCAGCTAAGTGCCAGAACAGCACGCGGCATTTTACACTTACGTAAGGAGATGAAGGCTTTGCCTCAAGGATATGATGTTCCAAAGACAGAGATAACATGATGGGAAATGACAAAGAGCAGTGGAGAAGGAGGGTAGGGAAAAGAAAACAAGAGATAAATAGGGAAGAGAAAGGGCAGAGTACTGTCATGGGAGGACAAGACTGATTTTTCATTTCAGCATGGAAGACGTTTTCCCCGGGTTATATTTCCTTAGGATCTTTTAAGTTCTTTTTCTTGATCATCCTCTTCTCATCCTCCACCTCCTTAGGACCGTATTTTGCCTCCTCTGCACTTACAGAATAATCAGCGGATCTCACGTAGAGGATGATGCTACTCTCTGGAAATGCAACTGCTAGAGTCTGGCCCTTGAAGAGCAGGAATGGGCTCAGTGCAGCAAAAGATGAGATTAACGACAGAAACTGCAGATGACTGTAAACAAATTTATCCCTTCAGTTTATCTCTTCCTCCTCTTCTTTGGTTTCTGTTATTCAGGTCTGTGAGGTACAGCATCTTTCTGTCCTGCGCTGCCTCCAGGATTTGGTGGCTCTGCAAAATCTTAATCAATTCTGCAGCCAAGTGAAGTTATCTAGTATTGATGATTATAAAGCGACAATAAAATTGTTACTGCAGTCCCCCTACAGCCTTTGACAGAAGTAGTTCCATTAGAATAGCTTTTTGATTTAATTGTTCTTTACTAATTCAGGGATACTTATGCTGTCAGACCAAGATTCTGTTCTCACTGATGAAAGACAAAATGCCCTAAAATTGAATAGCCTATTAAAATATAACTATAATACAACTAAAAGTTAAAACTTCCACGGCAAAGTAATAAACCCCTGAAAACTATTATGATGGAAAGCCTGACACATTTGTATTCACGAAGAAAAAAAAACACTTATTTCATAGGCCACCTGAAAAAACCTCTGCAAATTTTCTCTTTCTCAGAATTAAGACCTAGGAGATACTAGTAACAGATAAAATGTTCGGAAATGCTGGATGTATTAATTTTAAATACATACTCACTTATTTTCAGTATGTTCGCCAGAGAGTTTTACTTGTCATACTGCAATACCTTGGTGAAATTGTTTTCTATAATTCATACTGGGATTTTCTGCCACAGACGGCTTACGGCAAGTCAAAGCAACGCGACCACGACCACGTCATATGGCAGCTTCATGGCAGCGCGTGGTATCACACTCACAGCATAAATCCATCAGGGGGGCCGTGGCCATCAGCTCACAGCTGCTATCCCATATTAATTCAGCAGTAATGAAGCTTTGATTCCGAGTAAATACACGTTATCAGCACATTGTGTTAACACCACAGCAGAGACACTATTGCTCGGGTCCTCCTCCCCAGTCTGATGGACATTAATTGGAGTTTTCTCAATTCCCTGCGGGCAGGATCGAGCCCCCGTGGAGTCAGGGTGTCAGTCAAAGTAAGAAGCACCCGGCCCAGGTGCTTTAGGAACCCCACTGCCTTGCTCTGGGAGCCTGATGCCACCACCGGGCTCGGAGAGGAAGGCTGAGGCCCCTGACCCACCCACGGAGAGGTTTGGGACGCGGCATGCACCCCAGAGGGGCTGGGGGCATGGCTGCATCCCTCCGGCAGGCAGGAGGAGGGGATGGGGGGGAGGAGAAGGGGAAGGATGCTCGTCCCGGGGGGGGAGGGCCCTTTACCTGCGCCGCGCGCCTTTGTTCCTCCGGCTGCCGCGCCGCCGGCGCCCCGGCCCCTCGGCCGCCGTCCCCCGCGGGTCCATCCTCCTCCTCTTCCTCCTCCTCCTCCTCCTCCTCCTCCTGCCCGGCGGCTTGGCAGTGGCGGGGCCCCGGCCCGGCTCGGCCTCGTCGCAGCCCCCGCAGAACCAGCAGCGCCGCCGCCCCCAGCGCCAGCGCCGGCCCCAGCAGCGCCAGCAGCCGCCCCGCCAGCCCCGCACCCGCCGGCGCCGCATCCCCCGCGCCCAGCGCCGGCCGCACCGCCGACCCCAACATGGCCGCACCCCTTCACC
>WHYT01013712.1:80865-102082 GCA_009806455.1 Tetrax tetrax | reverse complement strand
GGTTACGGGTTTGGCAAAGGGTTTGGCCGTGAGGGGCGGTTGCGCGGTGCGTGGAAGGGGAGGCGGGGGCGTGGGACCCCGATCGCCGCGTGGGGGGCTGTGCCGTGGGTGGGGGAAGGAGCTGATGCGCGGAATGGGATTTTTCTGTGGAAAAACAAAAGTGGCGAGTTAAACGCTAAGGTTGAAAGCAGCGGAGCTGCGGGCATCAGCATTAATTTGAGAGCAGGTCCAGGATGGGGAGGCACGGGGATGTGCTCAAGTGATGCATTTTTGCAAAATTCTTCAGTCTAGACAGAAGAGTTTTTAGGAATGTACTCCTCAGGTACCGTTACAAACGTGTCATTATCAGGCGACATCTCTGTGATGATTACCAGAATTGCCCATGTAATGCAGCGTGTGATGCCTTCTCATCGCGTGCTGATCCTTGGAGAAATAACAGTTCATCACCGCTAGCAGAACGCTGAGCAGAGCGCCTCAAACCACAATCCCCTTTGCTTTGCTCGATGGAAAATTTCTCCACCCAGCTGATGCAGAAGTGCAGGTGATGCTCTCAGAAAGTCTTTTTTTTCCAAAGTCTTGGAGATTCTTGTAAAGTGTCAAATTGTATTTTATCTTGGCCAGTCTAGAGGGACATCCTCTGAGAAATAAGCTGAAAGAGCAGCGAAGGGAAGGCACGAGCCCCTGATTCAGAAGTGTGTCTCAGCGTGGTCGTGTCTCACACCTGGCATAAATTCTGCAGGGCTCACCGGGGTTAGGGAGCATTACTACAAAGAACATAGTGTGTAGACCTTATTTAACCAGGAAAGCATAAGAAGTCATGTTTATAGTAAAACCAGTGCAGAAAAGGGGTTGGTAAGGGAGTGGGTTTGTCTGCCTTGGCTTTATTTCACAGCCAGTGGGGGCTGCTCTCTCCTGAGTGCGGATCCAAGCACTGGAGCTCAAACCCAAATCATACCCGTCCAAGAGACAGCAATGGGGAAGGCTCATGATCCATCCTTCCAACGGAATACCAACTCTTCAGGGATGAAAGATCTATGATTCCCACGTCCTGGGCCTAATTCCAATTCATCCTGAACAAGTCTAGGTTTGGAAAGCAGGATGAGGTGTCCCAGCACTCTAGAAATTTCTGAGCAAAATACAGGAGGATTGTTGATAAAATGATGGGCTGAATGGCTTTATGGGGCGAAGAAGGTTTTGGGAGGGAGGGAGAAATGCTTAATACACAGGAGAGGGCTGCGGGGGTATGGTGGCACTTTGAACACTATTGTTGGGATGGGAAGCTTCCGTTTAAATGTGGATCCCACAGATTATCTGTCTTCTGTCTGCCTTTCTCATCCTGCCTATCTTCTGAAGTCCAGCACTGGCTAATCTTGTGGTCTGAAACCTCAGAAATGTGTTTTTGTTCCTAGCCCTGATACTGATTTCTTACGATTCTGTGCCTATCTTGTGCCTCTCTGGAGCCCTAAGCTGGTAACTGAGTAGTCATATGCAAATGTCGGAGATGGGGGGGCTTTCCTGAAGTTAAAAGCTGTCAGTTATGTGATTAGTTTCATGACATTTTAATTTGATACTTGTCTTTTATTTTTTCCCTGCTTTGATATTTCTGTTCATAAAATGAAGATATGTCTCTCCAAGTCTGAGCTATTAAAAAGCATACAATCTATACCTTGGTTCATAAATAAATATCAATACTTTCAGCTCATCTGAATTAGTTTGCTCTTCTTTTTGCTGGGGAAACATAAGCTGAAAGACATTTCAGGACTCAGCATTGCTTAATTGACTGTGAGATTACTGCTTTGCACCATTCCTTTCTATTTCTTTTTTTTTTCCCTCCACAAAATAAAGGCAATTACTGTGGCTGGTCTGTAATGGCATTTATTTTCAAAGATGAGCATCACCATGTTAGACCTTTTTCTAGTGTCTCTTACAGTATTGGTCTATGAAAATAGCACAAATTGTTGTGATGCCATGTTATATGGAAAGCCTGAAGTTTTATTGCAAGCTTATTTATATGTGACATAAACTAATTGCAAACATCCGATAGGGAGTTGTTTTCCATTCAGACTCAGAAAGAAAGTCCAAGATTCAGGAGCTGGGACCATCTATTTGTTGCAGATCAAAATGCAGTAAACGTACACTGACAAAACGGTGCAGTTGCTAATGCCTGATGGGCCATGTTCAAACCTGTCTGCTTCTGCGTGCAGAGTTAGTAATTCAAGGTGCTGAAATAATGAAGGTAGGCTTTGGGAAAAAATCCAGTCTTATTAATGTTCAAATGTTTCATGATAACAGTTTGATTTTGCCAAAGCCAGATCACAATTGGAATTAAAAAAAAATATTTTTTGACTAATTTTCATGCTAAAAAGCAAAGCATAAACTTTTATTTCAATTTTCTATTGAATTGAGGAAAAAAAAAATCCTGAAAATATTAGGGAACAAAATAATTGTTTTAGTAGCATTTCACAGAAATTACAAGATCTTGACCTAATATGTTAGCAGTAGGCTTAAGTATACACCCACGGAAGCCAAGAGCAGTACCCTACCCTGACACTGAGTATCCGGAGCCTTGCTCCTGTTCAATCAACAGCAGCAGATGTGATAGGAAAATGCATCATTTCACGCAAGGCAGAGAGGTAGAGAGGGAGCTTTTAAACTGCCTCAGCAAAAACACCTTTTGACAGGCAGTGAGAAGACCCCTCGTCAGTATTTAATACTCTTTAATCAGCTTCCCTGTCAGAAAACTGTAGCTGAAACAAGGCAGGTGAGTTTTGTTTCTGACTGCTGCTTGTAAAGCCTGGAGTAAGGGGAGAGAACGAGCTGTCCCTTCCCTGCTAGGAGCAATCGATGCTGACCAGGTTGTTCAGAACAGACTCTTCTTGTAAAATTAGAAGGCTTCATCCTCCCCTCTCTGAAACTACGGGAATTTGGGGTAACTAGATGGAAAACAACGGGGCTTTGCAACAGTGCAAGCAACACAGAGGAGCTCTTGCTTCAGTAGCCGGTTTCTGAGCCCTCGGTCAGGAGTTGTTTCTGGTGCAGGCAGGAGGATGTTTAGATGTGGCCAAGATCAAAGCACAGGGCTCCATTTCAGGCATTTGTGTGTAATGAAACACAGAGCGAGGACGTGTCCCCCGGGCAGCGTCTCCTGCCGCGGGGCCCTGCTCCCGGCTGCGACCCTCCTGCTCTGCTGTAATGAAGCTAATTTACAGGCTGAGATGGATCTCGCAACCCACGGCTTATTTCCAGGCTCGAAGGGACGTTTGCACCAAATCCTGATGTTCATCTGCGGACATGCAGCAGATGTATTCATAACATATTTCTGTAATTTGCAAACTCTTCCCATTTTTTCTCCTGTCTGAAGCCCTGGTGCGCTGGTGACTTTCCATGGACGCACGTGAAGCTGATGAACTACGGAGCTTGTTTTATTGGTGAGGAAACTTGAGGCACGTGCTAGCTGCACGCCTGGCAAAAGTGTGTCAATAACCAGTAACGAGAGAGGAGTGCTTCTCTGTTCAGACTGTTCAGCTCTTTGTATGGCTGCCCACGTGGCCAGGTATTTGCCATTAAATAAGATTATTAATTCCTTGATAAGTTGGTATCTGGCCTAGCAGTCTGGCATTTCCTTTCAGCACCAGTGGCTGCTTTGAGGAATGCAGCTTTATAGATTTTTAGAGATTATCTAATAGCTTTTCAATCTCTTGTTTCAGTATGAGGAACTGGTGTTAATTAATTACAGATCTTCGGCATGCCATTCCTAACTGATTCCCCTAGTAAATATGTTTAACACTTGCCTTGGTTTCCTGTACATGATTCACTCGGTTTGTAAGTGATCCATCTTTGTTTGCTGTCAAAGTCATTGACTTGGAAGAGGACTTTAGTCATGTAACTAACTTGGCTCTTCTGAACAGGGAGAAGAAATGGATTCAAATAAGCACACAGTGGTAATGCAGTCAAAGAAGAACCAAGGCCTGGGTTTCTTTCACCAATAAAAAGTTGTGCAAGCTTCAATTTCCCTTTCATTTTCGTAAAGAACATACTGGAAACATCTATTCAGGCAAAGACGTGAAATTAAAACAAAGAAACAAAAACCTCTTGAAAGGAAGAAAGAAGGCACTTTCCCAGCTTATGCGTTAATTAAGACCAGTCAAAGAAAGCTGCTTCAAAAGGAAGGAGGAAGCCAGCGGTAAGCGCGGCTGCAGCTGCTTTGAATAGGCTGTAGCAATGAGATGCAGGGTAGACAAAGTCATAGCAGGCAGCAATGTCAGTTCAAAGGGTCCAGCGAAAACGTTGGAGGCAAAACTGCAGTGACTGAATAGTAAACTTGTTTCACTAGCAGATTTGTTAGCAACAGTGTGGGACAAAGGACCTCGTTTAGCAGAACACGATCATCTTGAGAACTATAAACATGGCTGGTTTAAAGATAAAATCAAAGTCCTTGAGAGCAAAGCAGAAGTAGACATAAACTATGTGTAGTTGGCTGTCCTGAAGGCAAAGAGCTTTGCATCCCTGTCAAACAATTCAGAAAGAAGCTGTTAAGTGCCCCAGGTCGCTCTTGCACCCTTAGCACCAGCTCTTGCCCGGGATGAAAGCAGCACTGGTAGGTTTTCTGTGCCTCCCATCAGCAGTGGAGATCTGGGAATCTGGAGGAGAATTTATTCCCTTCCCCTCTACAAAAAAAGCTGAATGCAATGTACAACATACTGTTATAAATGTTTCATAGAATAAAAAATGGATTTTTCTAGCACCAGAAGACAGGACTGTTATTATGTTCTCTACATGCATATTTGTTCTCGGTGCTGTTCAGCCAGTGTCTCTGATGCAGCTGTCTAGGAAACCAGCTGGTAATTTTCTATTTCTTTTGACAAGCAGTTCAAGCTCTTGCTTTAAAAACTTCCTAGGTCCGTTTGTCAGAGATTAGCAGCACGCGTGCATTTTCTCAAGATAATGATAACTACTAGGAAGTCTTCTAAAATCAAGATAAGTGTCCTCGCTTTATTCCAAACTGACACACGACACAGCAAACACAAAATAAATTAGTGATGACACACAGTTTATTGCTATCAAAAACAGGGTTCAGAGAGATGCAGCTGGCACTCTAGAGGGAAGCAATCATTAGCCTCAGAGAGACTTCAGTGTCAAAAAAAGTGTACTTATGCTACAGTGTTCAGACAATATTATAATCTTATGTGATCTAGGTATCAAAGGCCACAAAGTTTTCCCTAGATGCGCTCACAGAACCTCTGTATCTGAAGAGGATCTTCCACTTTGATGCTGAGACATGAAGGTCTGAAAAATGTACCACATCCACCACATCCTTCATGGTTTCTTCTCATGTTTAGTCATCCTCCACATGAAAAAAACTACATCTTGTTGCTAACTTAATTTTATCTAGTTTCAGTTTCCCACCACTGATTTCTGTGACTTTCTTCGACAGAGATATTCTTCTCTTGGCTGCTGTACTCTTCCTAAGAAAGTCCTTCAGCTTCACAAGTCTGTTACCTCTTAAACTCACTTCTGATAAATACAAGATATTAAATCTCTTACAGTTCTCACTAAAAGACATTTCCACCAGGACTTATGCTATTTTTTGGAGGCTCTTATTTTGCACATCTCCTTGACATCCTTTTTCCGTGTCGTCATATGGAGAGGTAATATTCAGCTGCTTGAAGCTTTTCACTTGCTCCTAGCATATGCATTGTGGGATCATTTTAGCTCTCTTTTCTGCACAATCACATGAAGGGCTCCAGTGGAGCTGCCTGCTCTTGTTTTTCCTGCTTCCTAGCCAGTTTACTAATTTCAATTCAAAAATATTTAATGGATTACTAGAGTAAATGACATCTACAAACTAGTAGAACTTGTTGGTTGGCAGCAGGTGACTGCCCTGTACTTGATTCGTAGAATCATAGAATGGTTTGGGCTGGAAGGGACCTTCAAAGGCCATCTAATCCAACCTCCCTGCAAGGAGCAGGGACATCTCCAACCAGATCAGGTTGCTGCAAAGGAGAAAGAATGTTTCTACAGCACTTAGACTGTCTTGTCAGCTCAGACTACTCTCATCACAACATTGGGAAGAAGAAGTTGTTTGATCTTTTTGTGATTAATAGGGAATCTGGAGCTTACAGACAGGTCTTTTTGAGGATACCAAAGAGATTTGTGGTTGTTGCGTAGGCTGGTAGCCTTGGTCAATATGACAACATTAGCAGACAAAACCATGATGCGTTAGTGTCGCTTTCAGATGGTCTGTCCCTTCATATTGGTTCTGCACTGTTCACAGTATCAATTTCTGTAATGAAGTATTACTATAGATGCATTTGATTTCTCAGATTCCTGGCACACCTCCTGAGAATAAAAGTAGCTTAGGGAGGCTGTATTTACATGGTGCTCTGTAGGTACCTGCCTGTTTGTTCTGCCCATGGTATACATGCAGTTGGTTGCTCAGACCTGGTTTGTGTTCTGTGTTTTCACATTGGAGGCAGAGAACTTGTGAGTTGACCTGTAAAAGACCACAGCAAAGTAGTCAGAGCTGGCCCATCACCGGAGCTCATGCTCCAGAGGGACGGCCAGGAGAGCTGGGGAGAATCATCTCAGCAGGAGGAGTCAGACCTGAGACTTAGGGGGCTGCTGCCCCACAGATGTAACCTGTTTGTAGATGATTTGTTACTTTGTCTTCTCTTCCTTTAGTCTCCAATCTCCTTATACCTGAAGGAGATCATCCTTTTTGGGCATTGCTGTTGAGACAAACCCACAAAATTCAGACATTGCTGACTACTGTGGTCTCCTGGATGCACAGAAATGAGGCCCCAGTTCCCAAGTGTCCTGCGAGTGAGCCCTGTATGCCTAGGGAGCTTGCCAGCCTTTGCGTGCGACAAAACACATGACACTGGTTCCTTCAAAGGAGATGTCACAGCAAAGGGCTGAGCTGGTAGTTGCCTGGAATGCGAGTGTTAGCACCAAGGTTTGTTTTATTGAAGGCTCTGTCCTGTGAGCAGCCAGGTTGAAGGCCTGGAGTCATCACGAAGAAGCTTCTGCATCTGGCTCTGCAGGAGAAATCTCTGTTGATGACTAAGCCCTGAGGTTTTGAAACTGCTGTTTTGTCTGGATGCCAGGCTTGTGTCCCTGAGTTGTGTCCCAAACCAGCCAGAGACAGAGCAACCTGCAGGATTTGTTGAGATTGCTGCTCCTCTGCTCACCCTGCACAAAAAAAACCAGCAGCCTTTTGGGATGAGCCCAACATGTTTTATCTCCTTCATAACCCAGGGAGCTACGATTTCACCATAAGGCTTGTGACAATGCAAGCAATGACCACAATGGTTTCCTATTTTATAATTGCCATGGCAACTATATTGTAACTTAGACCAGCAATGTTTAATTTCTGGGGTTGTCTCTCTTAAAACATGACATAATTTGGCAGTCAAAGCCATCCTACCACCCCGTTCTTCCACCACCCTGCCAGCCACATCATACAATAACATTTTGTTGCAGCAACACTTTTGTAGACTCCCATGCCTAAGTTTACTCATTCCTCCACATTTATTCCCAAATAATGCAGCGTTTCAGAAGAGATGACTGTGTTCAGCAGGTGTTTTTCAGAAGGGAGTATCTTGTAATTTTCCCAGGCTCAGTAGGAGTGCATGTTTAAGCCAAGCTCAAGTCCTTTAGCTGTTCCCTACACCCGCAGTTTCTTTCATGTAATGTTTTCCCAAATTTAGGGTATTGAGCTTAAATTCACTGTATAAGGCATCTCCAGAGATGAGATGGCTCTTTTCTCAGCTCTCAACAACTGTGCTGCCCACAGTTTACCGTGGTCTTTAGATAACGTGCAAAACATGCAATTCAACATAGGCAAAACAAGAAAACAAAATCTGTTTATCCAGTATGGACCAGAACCAGTCCTATTTTTAAGCCTAGCTCAGGAATGTGGGTAGCAAGGTATCTCAGGAGGAAGAAATGGTAGGCAGGCACAGCTCCCATAGAAAAAGGGGTTGAAGTGAACGGTGTGTCCTGTGGGAAAAGCTCAAGTCCTGGAAGGAAATGCTGGCCATTGTTACGTCAGGGGTCTCTGCTGACACTTCATCATGTTTCTGTCTGAAAATGAATCATTTGCTGATGTGAGCAAGTCCTAAGATGATTAAATGAAGTGGAGGAGGGACAGCAGCATTAGACACATTTTTAGTCTGTGAAAGGGATTTTTTTTTGTTGATATTTTCCATTTTACTTCTCAACTAGAAAACATAACCTTCTGGTTTATGTGCCAGTCGGGGACCACATTCACGACCCTGGCTCTGCCAGGTAACTCTGGCCAAGACATTTCATCTCAGGAGTCAATGGCTTCACTTTCACATCCTTCATCTGCTTGTCTCCCCAAGCTCCAGCAGCCCAAAAGACAAGTTTTCCAGGCAGCACCACAATTTGCTCTCACTGTGAGCCTCAGTTTTAACTTCCAAATTTTCGAGTAGCATCGGGGCAGGTTCCCGTGAGCCATGTGCTAGCGTGGCCAGCGGGGTGATGTTTCAGTGCAGGAGCTGTTGATGTTAGGATGGACGCCCAAAGCCTTGGGGCCAGGTACTTGGAGGAGTACTGATGTCATGCCGACTGTGAGTATCAGTGATGCTTATTGATCTGGGAGTTCTTTGTGCTGTAGAGAGAAAAACATGCCTTAAAACCTGCCTAAATCCTGAAGCAGAATGGGATTTGAGGCATATGTCCCTTAGTATTTCTAACCTGCTTGTTCAAACAGATTCTTACGTGATGTGCTGGCCTTTCTTGATTTGCTGCCTAGGCGTATACCTTCCCTTCATTATACAGTTGAGATGCCAAAGATGCCAGGTCTTACAACTCTCAGTAATAAAATCCTATTAATTAACTGCTAACATAATTCTGTGTCTAAAACATAAGACATTTCCTTTCCTAATAGTGTCAGTAGATACACATGCTAGTGATGTGTGGCAGTCGGATGTAATTATAACAGGAACAAGAAGTGGCATTACAAACTTCCAAGTCAGTTGGGTCTCTTGAAATATGACTTTGTCTTGAAATATGACTTATTACAGCTCATCTGTATACCAACCACCTGATTGCCTGAGCTGCCATAGACAGGTATGGAGCACAGCATGCCTGTTCTGCAGTAACTGCCGGGAAGATGCCCCTTGTTGGATTTTTTAAACTGAAAATACTTTTGGGATTATTTCCCTGACCAGTCCTCCCTGACGGACCTTTGAGCTCAAAAATGCTCCTGCAGAGGATGTGGGTTACCCTTGTGAGGAATCTGAGTACACAAATGCACAGTCGTTTTCAGTTTTCCCAAAGTGGTATTGCTTTCATGTTGTCAGATAAGAGATACTTGTGGTTAAGGGTGTAATGCCATTTCAGTAATAAATATCTCTATTGTTCGGTCTGGTTTTTAATAGGTCTCTGATCCCAGTAGGATATAAACAATGGGAACTAAAGTATAATATAAGGCAGTGGTCAGAGTTCATTCCTTGTTCTCGATCCTCTTGTTCTCATGCACAAGCAGCCCCTCTGAGATGCCAGTCTATGAATGATGAGAGTCTTCGACAAGCTCCAAGAACAGAAACCAGTACTTTATTTCAATTCTCAGCAGCTAATTTGCAGACTCATTTATCACACTGCTGACCAAACCATCACTGCCAAGTCAGCACTTAGAAGAGTGCACTTGGACGTGGTGGAGATGGTACCAATCTAAGCCCCAACTAAGATAACACTCATCTGAGTAGAGTGTTTATTCCAAGAACTAATTTTCAAGAAACTGATGGCATTTTGAACTTCATTAGCACTTTTTCTTACAGGGAATTCAGCATGCCCTGATGGTCCAATCCTGCTGTGTGTTGGCTGTATCCAAGCCTTAATAAAAATGCTGGTTCCCAGTGGAGGACATTTGGTTCATGTTTCAACCACATGATTTGTTGCCATGTTAAAGCTATCACAGCATCTCCAAACGCACAAATGTGGGATCTATGTGGAAGAGTGAAATGCTGCCCCGAGATACTGCGCTGGTGCTCCTTACCGTACAACTGTACCGGCTCTGCACAATATGTATTCTAATTCACTCTGCCTCCCAACAGGACCAATTGGGTTATTTGCAGTGCTATGGTGATGTGCCTGTGCTGTTTCCAGATCAAGAAATGGCTTGTTTGCTACTAATGAGAAGGTCTGCACTGGACTGCCCAAAGAGGTTCTCTGTGCTATGTGAAGCCACCAGCAGATAGTACCACATGTGCCTTAGGGACCAGGCATGTGATGCATTCAATACATGGTCCTGTGTGAATGCACAGATGAGTAGTCAAGGTATCTATCATAGGCTGGTAAGATACCATTGATTCTGGAAATAACTTTGCAAGATCAGACCTCTAAAGCAGAGCATTGCCTGGAAACCCAGATCTTTTGCCCAGCAGAACCCAAATAACAGCCCTAAGTCAGATGAAAATTTTGAAGCCCTGAGTGTGGGACCACTGTATGAGATCTAAGAGAGTCCACCTGTGTGATTAAAAATGCAGCTGGAATAACTGTGTTACTGACTGATACACACAAGACAGCTTCCAGACAAAAGCAGGCAGAGCTAATGGAATCCAGTGGGCCATATTTGCCTGACCTCAGGAAAACACTTGTGTAAGCAAGTGAATTTCTTGAGTCTTGGGGATGGCGGTAGTCCCATCATGAGGATCAGGCAGAGGCACTGACAGACTAAACCATGGGACATCCTAAGAAGTATTGTAGTTTTAAACTAATTTTTGAGATGCAGCGTCCCCACGTTGCTGGGGGATGCTCACCACTGCCCTTGAGAAGCTGTGGTGCCCTTTGCTCATCATTTTGTGGGATCAGCCTCCAATATGCCTCTTCCCTTCCTGCTGAATCCACCTGGAGCCAAGCCTCACTCAGCAGCAACTGCAGTGGTACCCAGAGCTAGCAAATATGCTGGGAAGCTGAAATTCCTCGGTCGTCTGTCCACCTTCTCTGCTGGTGGAACTGAGGAGCAGAAAGGAGGTTCAATTTTCTGTTAAAATTCAATATTGCAGAATGAGGCCCTGCATCCTATGTGTGTTATACCACCTTTGATAAAATTACTTCTGAGCAACAGGGACAAAGGGAGGCCCTTACATGTCCGTGCCAACGCAGAGCCCTTCAAAACAGTGGAATAAACGATCCTGGGATGACATGGAGACAGAGTCACCATACATCATCTGTCCCTCACACAGGAACAAATTGCAGACATGCACAGCCAGACGGTTGGACCTGGCGGTGTCAGACTGTGCAGATCCAGAGAAATTTGCAATTCCAACAGCAGATGGCACAGTCCGAAAACGAAAATCAGCCTGCAAGGCAGCCACGGGGAAACATCGCCTGGGCTGCACATCTGAAAGCTCCTGCAAGGGGATCCTGCGAGTGAATCACTGATTTGTCAACATGGTTTTGAAAATACTGTGTTTCCTCTTCATGGGAAATCATTTATAAAATAAACTGCGCATATGAGACAATCTGGTAGCAGTGGAGTTTAGACTCCAAGGCTGTCAAGTACAGCTGACAGCTTAAATGTAATTGTAAGTTTTTTGGCATCCATGCCTCATAAAGCACTCTTTTAATTATGCGTGTATGATCTAGAAACAATTTATAGTGACCATAGATACAAAGAAATTCTATTTACTGGAAGGAAAGTAAAACTGCAGAACGATTTAATTGAACAGTAATGTCTTAAATTTGCTTTCATGTAGATTTAATCCTTTTGTGTTTCTTAGCCATTGTCCAGAATCTTACAGAATTACTAATAAAAAATGAGTTCTGTTATGTTTGGAATTTTATGAACAAAGTAAGACTTGAGTATGTCAACCCCAAGGTCCCCAGCCCTGTACGTATGAGAAAGGCAGTGCAGCAGACTTGGTATTTTGTTTCCATTAGCATTAACAAGATTGTTGGGCAAATAGTCTTATATTGGCACTTTTTCTACAACCTTGCAGAATAAAACCTAGAGATCTTCCCTCAATGGGCCGTAAGGTAAACCTAGGCATACAATCCGGGACAAACATTTCATGATGTTTAAGGAATTGGGAAACTAATCCATCCTTTTGATGTGCTAAGGAATCGCTGGAGGAATTGTCTAGTGGTTAGATCAGGAAACTGTGAGTCAAGGCATCTGTTCCCCCCTTTGTGAATGAATCATTTCCTCTTCTTCGGGTCCCGCAAAACACCCAGACAGAATCTGTCCCCAGGTCAAATAAATCCTTTACCAGGATCCAGTCCCCATGTAACTCCCTGGCTATTGCTTGCGGTAGAAGTTTTAATGTGTATTAGAATCGGGAAGATTTAAACGTCAAAAGAGAAAGATGTGTTGTGGTCCTCCGCATAAATTTTCCCTCTGTGGGTTTCACAGAGCCCAGAGCTCTGTTGTCAGATGCCCTGTGATAGCTCATGGAAGCAGCAGTCTCAGTATGGTCCTTATTTTGGTAGACTTCATAGAAGTGCAGAGAAAAAAGACTTTTCCACTGCTAAGAAGCACATAATTTGTATTAATAACATGTAAAGACTGGACTATCCTCCTCAGTTAAGTATATGGTGACTCTTGCAGTTAGAAAGAGGCTACTTTATTCAGAGAGCAATTCAACGCATAAATTTTAAACCTTTTCCTTGGAAGACGATTTGTTTTCTGGAGCTGCCTGTCTGTCTCCCCTGTTCATAGAGGGAAGTGTTAAGCCAATTTACTCCTCACTTACCCCCTCAGTTCAGTGCTTGAATGGGTGTCCTTGACTCCTGCTGTAGGTGTTAGACCACATTAAGCTCCAACTCCTTAAGTTTAACAAAAGTGTTTTTGCCCCTGCATTGTACTAGAGGTGCTGCTGCTATTTTTGCAGTTGCTGAGGACTGCTACTCCTCTTCTGTGGGGTAGTATTTGCCCAGGAACCAGCATCTTCCCAGAGGCAGTCTGTGGCGGGTAAACAGAGAAACAGCGCAATGCTTTACTGCCCAACACTCTAATCGGTCATTCTCTCCCACTGCTAGGCAAGCAAACTAAAATATGTGCTCTCAGAGATAACAAGGATTAAAGGTTTTGCAGCTATTTCCCACAGGGATTGCAGGCATTCCTGTATTTGCAGTAATTCCCAGAAGTTTACATCCCAGTTGCCTGTGCAGGGAGAGCAATGGTCTTCAACATTCAGAGAAACAGGAGTTCTGAGTCAAATAACTCTACAGAAATCTCTTCAATGTTCATGATTCCTCCTCCAAAAATATCTGTCTGACACCAGAGGAGATTAATCTTACCTAGGTGCAGCTTTCTAAAAGTTAAGCTGGTGAACAGGAGCCCTCAGTAATCGATGGAGGCAGAGGAGCAATTTCAGACAATGGAAGTATGAAAGAAATAGTGCCTTAAACAAGGGAATCACAATGATCTATTCTTTTTTCCGCTATTTGTCTTAAAAACAATTAAAATTGTAACTCTCTTACAGAGAAAATTATTTTCAGTTTCGTTTCTATGTAAAAGTTGTTTGCATTTGCCTCATACCTTCCAATTGGTATATTTTTTTCTACTTATCTATCATCAGAGGTTGTTGTGGTTCAGGTATATGAATGTAGGTACCTGGATTGTAGAGGTTTACATCTGATTTAGCTATTTTAAGCTCTGCTTGCAAACACTTTTACTGAAGGGTATTTCTCATTCTAAGGTAGAGTATGCCAAATGAACAGCACCCCAGAAACTTCTCCTCGTCATTGATGGGGAGAGCTCTGGTGTGATACCTGCACTGCAAATGTTTTAAAATTAGGTGGGATAATTCCCATGCAGCAAGCTTGATGCTTTAAGCCCCTGTTCAGCAAAGCACTTACTGACAGCGTAAAAGGAAGCCTGAGCTTAAATGCTTTGCTGAGCTGAAGCCTCAGTTACTTCAGGAATGAGACGACAGTCATGGGAGATCACAGCAGTTAGACTTGCACGAGGCTTATGTTGGATTTCCACCATGCCGTCCTACATACTGTTCTGTTCCCCTACAGAAAAAAAAAACTTTTCTTCCTTCAATTTCCTCCTCCAAACACGTTTATTTCTGACCCCTCCCAGCTCTCACTCTCCCTGGCCGAGTCACGCAGGCGGTGTAACCCAAAACTGGGGCAGGCGAGCAAGAGGCACCGCAGTCTGCCGGGATTCACAGCCCTTCCCCGCTGGCTCTTACCCTTTATTTTTTTTTCCCTTCAGTGTTTAGCATCAAATTTTTCACCGCTTGGCTGAAAACTTTGCTCCAGAGCAGCAAGATGGCATAAACATGCTGTGGTGGGATGGGTGAGCTTCACATAATTTGGGGCTCAGTTTGTAAACTGCTGGGGGTGGGTAAGGGGAGCTGAAAGCCCAGCCTTGTCCGGTGTGTTTGCACTAGCAAACTCCATGCTTGCAGACTGCAGGTCCAGGCCCAGGTGTTGGCCAGAGCCACCGAGCCCCAAAACGCCCTCCTGTGCGTCCTGCCACCTCCTCCTGGCTGCCAGGAGAACCTGCCTTCAAGAGTAAACCTTGGAGTTATACTAATTATTTCTTTAATTATTTTTTATTGTCATCTTGCATCTTTGAGGCAGACACCTAATAATCACATTTATACAGAAAGAAGTTGCTACAGTCATCTACTGAGCTTGGCCAAGGCTTCTGGGTGCAAGTGATTTATTATGGCTGTGCTCATGCTGTAAAGATGTTAGAGGAGATGTCAAAATACTCGAATCAAATTGACATGCTTTCTTTGTGCATGTGATGCCATCACTGTGCTACATGAGAAGTGGAGAAATTAAATTACTAAACTGAGATGATCTCTCAGTTTTTGAACTGAGAATTCAAAGAATTGCTGCAACCCTGAGGATGT
Source organism: Tetrax tetrax (assembly GCA_009806455.1). Taxonomy (NCBI): domain Eukaryota; kingdom Metazoa; phylum Chordata; class Aves; order Otidiformes; family Otididae; genus Tetrax; species Tetrax tetrax. The sequence goes on along the minus strand of WHYT01013712.1, from coordinate 87,239 downwards.
GCAGAGTGCAGACTAAGTGGAAATCGATAACCGTAAAAATCCAGGAACACCAGTGTTATACTTTTTTTTCCCCCTGTTACCACAATTTAGGCTCTGTAGTCCCTACTGGTCAATAAAATAAATGGAGACACAATCCCAAATATTGAGCAATAGAGGTATCGATAATCACAGACACCTGAATTTCTCTCTTAGTTTCACACAACTAGTTAACTATCTAATAAACCAAATGAGTAAATTAAACCCAATAGTAGCGACACAAATGTAACTGAGAATTCAGTTAAGTCTGGTGACTGTCATTGCCATGGGAAGGTGACTATGTGAAGGGACAAGGGAGACTGGGGTCAGCATTACTTGAAATAATCAGCAATTTTCTGCGCTAAAGTACATTACATTTATTTCCATATCACCCCAGATCTGACTTCCATTTCTATGTGTCAAGTGCTCATGCCATGTTTACAAATGGAAGTATGAATCATTATCAAAGGCATTTCCACTTGTTTTTCTTCCAGTATTTCCTATAAAATTAATGGTTGCGAAAGTCTGTGGAAAAAAAAATTAAAATCATTGTGTCTTTCACTCCATTAGTGCTGAACCACTTTGGAAGATAATTAGGCATACTTAAGTTTTTTATTTTCCCTCTTGATGATACATTTAGAATTTTTAAATGTGAAAAAATAACTTTTTTTTCCAATTAATCTATGTCAAGTTTTTATTATTAGATTTTTATACATTTAGCAATAAATATTATAATTTTATCTTTTCCCCACCAAGAAACTATGTCAGTATTCCCAATAAAATGCAAACTGGGAAACAGATGTGTGTGTTATAACTTTCTGAAATACACTTTGGTAATATAAGTAAATACATTTGGAGTTTTTCAACGTGGGAGAACTTTTCTAGTGGAAGTAGAAATGCTGTTAAGTGATTGCTGAGAAATGTTGATTTAATCTCTGACAAGTTTTGAAGGAAGAAACAAATGACTAAAATTTTTGTTTGTTTGTTTTTCTCTTTCATTATATTATGTTAGAATTAAATATCACTGTAAAACAACCTGTACAGATAGGTTTCATTCTCCATTACTCTAAAAGCAGTATCAAGGACAAATTCACCTGTAGTTCTTATTTCTGATTTTCAAGCGCTTTAACTATAATCAGTAATTAAAAGCTACTAGCAGTGCAAAAAAATATAGAAATTAAAAAAAGTATTTAAACTCCCTCCTTGCATAATACACAAGGTTTCACAATTCCCTAGCATTTCTCTTTTATATAAGACAACAACTGAGTCAGAGGCTTCAACACATTTTGTTATAAGCTCATTTGGTGCACAGTCCCTGTCTGCTTTCTGCCCATGGTCATAAGATGATCTACACCCAGTAAAATCTCGCAGTCCGTGAATTAGATATTCATTACACGCCCCTGATGACTGCGTTACGCGAAATTGTATAATGTCTTCGTAAATTTTGTTTGAATGAATGAACCGTTGAATTAAAAAATGATGTAAAGCTTAGTCCTGCCCTTTCACATGTTACACTTCAGTACCCACTTTCGAGAATTAGCAGCTGGGGAGATGAGCTCCGCTCCCCCATGACACCCGGGGAGTTAACGACCGAGCAGGCAGGGTCATACCCTGACTCAGTGGTTATTATACAAGCAAGGTGCCAGTTAAAGAGCCAGAATTTTGGCAGTTTATATCGAAGCCAGTGTTCCCTTGCCACTTATTTTGGTTTCATAGTATTTATTTTGGGGGCAATAAGGTTTCTGCCCACAGAAGGGAACTGTGTAAAATTTAGAAATACAATCGTATGCATGGCAACATCCTGGCCATATAAATATAGGGAAAGCCTGGGGTTTTTTTGTGAATTTATGGCACATGCATTAGCTGTGAAATTAGAGTTCCCATGTGCGTCAGTGCTTCACACTGCCTTTGAAAACCAGAAAGGTGGTGGATGCTCCACCCCTGGAGACATTCAAGGCCAGGTTGGACGGGGCTCTGAGCAACCTGATCTGGTTGGAGATGTCCCTGCTCCTTGCAGGGGGGTTGGACTAGATGGTCCCTTCCAACTCTAACAATTTTATGATTCTATGGTTCTATACCTGATGCTGAGATTGTGTAAAACTCCTTGTTTTGATGATACTGTAGAGGCAGGAATGAGCTTTTAATAAAATAACTTTCCTTCTTCATGCTAGTCTAAATCACAAGGTCCAGCAAATTGCCTGCGGAGTGCTGTACCACATCGCTGCTTTACGTAAAATCTCACGTCCCGCATTTCTCAGTACATTTCCAGGGGAAGTGAAAATAAATGCTCTCTGACCTGCCTTTGGGCGTGAACTATACTGAAAGCAGTTATCGGTGTTGACAACGAGCCCTCAAAAACCTGTCCTGCTCAAAAATCTGTCCCTCACTTTTCACAAGAGCAAACAGGCAGAACAGATAAGGGCAACGATTTCGCCTTGCCATCCTCTGAGTCTGCAGGAGTGGCGAAATAGTCATAATCCAGCCGGTATTACTCACAATGGTGTAACTGATATCCAGCTCAAGAAATTAAACACACGTTTACCTTCCAGGTACGTGCCCTGATACTTAGTTCACCAAAAGTCATTTGTTAGTGGTTTTTTCTTGTTCTTGGACAGTAAGAGCCTCAAAGCTGGAAGATAATTTTGTCTTGCCTTCCTCTGGATGTAGTCCACAAGAGACTGTGCCACTGTCTTAGGTAATTCCTCTGCCACTTTTTTCTCTGTCAGCAGCCTGGTGAGATGCCATAGGTCTGGGCAGGGCATGTGTTCCTGTTCATAAACTGCTCCCGTGTGTTTGTCGGGTGTTTAATGGGAAAGTAGATTTGCAACAGAGTTCACCCTCCTGAAAGACAGAGCTCAGCCCAGCAAGAACTCTGGCCAGAAGACTGATTTCTTGTTTCACCACAGGAGGAAACCATCATTTTTAGAGATGAACAAAGAATACGAGTGAGGGAGAAGCCCCTCACCTACTCCAATGTAGCCAAATGGTCAACATCCTTATTCCGGGTGTAGAGAGAGAATGTGGAAGCTTTTACATTGAATTTTACAAACAGTACTTTTTTTTTTGCTGAAAAAAATCCCTCACCTTTAGAAAGACCGAATCTGTTTATAGATCTAGGTTAAGTTTGCCCAAAAATATTGACCCTCAAAATGGAGGCATATTTTTTGAAAATATTGCTTTGGTATTTCTTCCTCACATTCGCCAAACATAACTTTTAAACTCTTCATTGCAGAAAGGTATCTTGAATTTTAAAATTATTCTAAATTTACAAAGGAAAGTCTTTGAAGGGTTAAGTTCTATCTCCCCCAAGAGTCTCAAAACTTTTTGATTTAGATCAAAAATATCTTAGATGATAACAAAATCATTTCTTTTGTTCAGAAACCCCAAATTTCTGTTTCTTATTTCAACCCAAGCCAAAATTTCACCTCTAACTGTTCATTCAGCCTCTGAGTAAACAGAAAATATTTTTTTTTATAATCAGATCTAGATGGTAGACTAAAGGTTGAGTCCCTGTCCTCGTGTCCAGCCATTTGTAGAGAGGACACTTGAACTCCGGTCTAAGCAAAGGTCCCTGACACTGACTTGTTAGCTGCCTTTGTGGAATAAATGTGTCCTGTGTTAAGCAAAAATCTCTTCCTTTTTACCCACTCCAAAGTGGACATGCATGTTCTAGCAATTAATTTTGTTTCTTATTAACCCAAATCTTCAGTTATAGAAGGTTTCTGGAGGAAATGTTTAACCCTCTCTAGCTGCCACAGTACTTGTGAGATGATTTATTTTCCTTTCACATTTCACCAATGGAAGAAGCTGTCACAGAGCTGGTAAATTAAGAAATTGCTCCCCAGAAATCAGTCTTGCTGGGTCAGGCTGGGATTCAAGCCACCTGGACTCCATGGGAAGGGGGCAGAGGGGCAGCCTCGGCAGGGATAACATGCCAGCTGTCTGTCTGTCCTCACAGCAACGCAATCAGGACTGCCAGGGAGCAGGATTGCTTAAAGCCCCTATAATTTTTTAAAAAGCACTTGACATAATAAATATCCCCATGGGAGTGTTTTCCAGAGGTAGCACAATGTGGGAGTTAGGGAGCCCATGCAGCGATAACACGTTGTATTTCTTAAAGGTTTTGAGAACCAGTGGGAGATGCAGAAGACAACCTGGGTAGCAGTTAAACCATTTATGGCAAAACACCCTCACAATTAAAAAGAGGAATTAATTGCCTCAGAGCCAGAAAGGATGAAGATCTTACTTGCTTTCCTCCTACATAGATAACAAAGAGAAACCAAGAAATGAGAATCTGAGAAAGAAATGGCTAAAATGCTAATTTTATTTCACTAAGTTGTTTGTTACTAACTTTAAGCAATGCTGATCCAGCACACAGGAGTGAGCTCATCACAGTCATTTACAGGAGGAAGAGAGGTAGGATTTGCCCAGAGTGGTTCTTCTAGTGACAGAGAAGCAGATTTAAATAGGATTTATTTGATGAAGAAGCTCCACTGAAACAGGAGCCCAAACTGCCAGCTTGATATTGCAAAATCCCCAAATCACATCTTCACCTGAGGGAGAGAGGCAGGCCCTTTCACCACATACCCAGAGTGGGGTTTTTGTGATTTTTTTTTTTTTTTTTTAAAACATTATCTTTGATGCAATGCACTTGAATTCTTGGGTGCTTTGCCCTTCCCTGTAAAGTAAGGATGAGTAAAGATCAGCTGTATGTGGTACAGAGAGGACAGATGATGGGAAAACAAAGACAAGACATCCTTTAATCTGTACCTAAGCACAAAATCACTGATATCTTTCCAGCCATGAGGAGAGCTGCTCAAAAATCACCCACAAGTCATAACAGAGCCAAGCTATGCATGTGGCAGCAGATTGATTTTTTTTTTTATTTTTTTTTTTTTTAATATGAACCAGAGCTCATCCACAGGGAAAGTCTTGGTTTCATCCCACAACTCCTCACCATCAGCTAAAGGGAATACATTGCTCCAGCCTGATGCCCCTCAGGCTGCCAACGTGTCCCAGGCCTAAGGACGGCCTCTCCCAGCGCTGGGTGCTGAGGAGCATTTATTCTTCTCCTCCTTCTCGTCCCGCATTGTCCTCGGCACTGCTCAGGTGTTTCCTACGGTGAAACACCTTTCTTGCTCCGAGGAACACACGACGTACGTGAGTGAGCTGCCTGCAGGACATGAAAGCCAATGCATTTTTTTGCTGGGAGAGGGTGGGGAACATCAAATACTTCATGTTTCCCTTGATTACTGTATCTCCATGAATCACATCCTCGGGACTGAGGCAGTCTGTAACTCAGTTGCAGCTTCAGCCAAGTCAGACCATCCTGAACTTTCTACCATGTCACTCATATCTGCCACCTCTGCACGCTCCGGCTCCTCACCTCCACACAGGAGGAAGCCTGCTGAAAGCTACAGTGCCCATGGCCCATTTTTCAAAAACTGGAATGCTGTCAGGAGCTCGGTTAACCCTGTGCATGCTGCTCTGCGTGGAGGGGGAGAGGAGATGGCTCAGAGGGAGTTTCTGTAACACATAATAAGAGGGACTATATCTCCTAGGACCTGGTAAGAAGGCTTTGGAGAAATACAAACACGGATTATAACAGCACTTGGCAAACCTAAACCAAATGCAATTTGTTCCTGATGTAAGGATCTTCAAGGCTAACATCAGTGCCAAAACATACTGAGGGAACAGGAGAAGAGATACCAGCTAGAAACAAGGATTTCCAGGCTCTTTGGGATGTCACTAGCACTGGTGCCATTGTGGCTGTCCAGGCAGGAGGTGTCCTGGTCTGCAGCCCCGTGGACACAGAATGTAGTGAAGACTTGAAGAAGGAGAAGGAAGAGAGGTATCCTCACGGAAGATGGAACATCATGGGTACATGTCCTGGTTTCAGCAGAGATGGAGTTAATTTTCCTCTCAGTAGCCGAGGTGTTTTGGATTTCCTATGTGAAGAATGTTGATAAACACACTGAAGTTATGAGTTGTTCCTAAAGATACCAAGGACACTGTCCAGCTTCCGAGGTTTTGCTAATGTGCAGGTGCAGGAAGCTGGGAGGGATACAGCCAGAACAGTTGACCCAAACTGGCCAAAGAGAGTATTCCATACCATAAACGTCATGCTCAGTACTTAAGTGAGGGTGAGCTGGCTGTCTTTTCTTTTGCTGTTTGGAATAATTCCGGGATCATTTACGGGGGTTTTTTTTTGTTCCGTGATTGCTGGTTGGGATGGGCTGTATCGGTCATCAGGTCATCGAGTCATGAGAAATAGTGCATCATTCTTTCTGTTGGGGTTTTTTAATTATTATGATTCTTCCTATTGTTTTTCCTATTATTATTATCATTATCATTATATA
>WHYT01013712.1:13006-80845 GCA_009806455.1 Tetrax tetrax | reverse complement strand
ATATATATATATATAATCTTTTCCGTTGCTAGCCTAGTAAGCTGTTTTTATCTCAACCCATGAGGTTTCTTTTCTTCCTGATTCTCTCCCCCATCCCCTGGGGAAGGTAATTGAGCAGCTGTGTGGGACTCAATTGCTAACTGTAGTTAAACCACAACAGCAGGAAACGTCTGTACCATGTCTCAGATCGGGTGTTTCTCTGCCTCGTCCTGTTCTCCTGCCTCATCTCACATCACGTGCTCCCTTGTTGCTTTTCCCCTTGTTGTTCCCTGTGTTTCCTTTCCTTACCCTTCTGCATCATTCCTCCCCTTGTACCTGAGCACTCATCCTTCTTCTCAGGCATCAGAGGGGTGATGGTTATCAACCACATTCTCCATTGCAAGGAAGCCAGTGCTTCACCAGTTCACTGTCTACACTATTTTTTAAAGCCCATCTCCCTGTTTGCACTCCCATCACTTTTGGCCATTTGGCAGAGTTATAATCCTCTCATGGAGCATGTCGTATTTTATTATTGAAGCCATCATTGTTACTTATATTAGTAATAGCTAGAAGTTTTACATTTTTTTTTTGTCTTGGTACAGTGAAAACATGTAGTAGGAGACAACTGCTGCATCCAGAAGGCTTGTAAACATGATGGTTGGGCATCTTAAAAGATGTGGAGTCCACTGACCCCATTGGTGAGCCTGGAGAAGATCTTCCCAAGGGACCTCCGGGTGGATGGCCCTGAGAAGGGGAGGAGGTGGCCTGAAAAGAATGATGACTACAGATGGGAGTAGGTCCCTGGCTGTAAGCAAGAGGTGGTACTGCATGAGCCACAGCAGCCCATGGCAAAACCCATGGCATGGAGGCTACTGGGCAGCAGTCCGAGGCAACTGGGAGCATCTGCCTAGCCTGAGGGCTCCATGGGGACATCCTTGACCAGCAGTGAGGCTGGGATCATTGTCCATGGGATGCTTACAGCCCTGGAAATGGCCTGACCAGTCACTCCACTGAACCATCCTGAGCACAGGCATGCTTCAAGGGGAATGCAACCAGGGAGGAGGGCAGCAGCTGTCCCTTTGGCACCACCATGGCTGCGAGCAGAAAGCTGGATCCAGGCTAATTCCTTAATAACTACACTGAGGAGCAAGGCTAGATCTTGCTGACCGTTAATTTGGGGTTCCCAGGCTAACGCTTCCTTCTGTTTCCTTCCATCCAATAAAGTTCTGCTCATTTAAAACACTTTGTTAAAGCTTGCTGCTGTGACTAGGAAAACGCTGCTTCATTCCAGGTGCACAGACATTTAGTCTCCCAAGTTTCTGAATGGGAAGTTGAGTCAGGATTGCTCCAGTTTTCAAGAAGGCATAGTTCAAAATTGGACACAGCTTAGCAGCACATGCTGAAAGTGTTACAAAAATAAGCAGACAAGACCAAAAAAATGGGATGATGACAATGAAGTGAGGGATGCTCCTAAGGTCCCTCACCAACTCAAGATATTCTATGATTCTATGACCCATCTGTGGATCCCTTCCAACTTGAGATATTCTATGATTCTGCAATTCGGCAGAATGTCAACAGCAGAGTGAAGAAGAGATTTCTGAGTCAGGCTCCTCAGCCAGACAACATGGCCATCATGAGACTGAGCATATAGTGGACATGGACACGTCTTGACAGATGCCAGCTCAGGTATTTGAGCTCAGTTTGGCATGTCTGAGTACGCCCAGTAAAGCCTCTTACTCACCTATTTGTCAAGCCTCTCTCTTCTTGCTACTGCCTCTTCGTTTATTCTGTTGGAAGTTCTCACACTGCAGTGCATCCATCTGAGAAGACTCACTGTCTCGGTTGTAGAAAGGGCTGTAACAGGCTAGATATGACCTGGGAATTTATTATTACCTTTGCTTTCTATGCTCTGTAAAAATACTAAAAAACGTTAGAGACCAGTGCTGCATCCACAGATGTGATCCATCCATGATCTTCTCTAAAAATGCAATACCATCTCACCTAGACAATGTTTCAGTACCTAGAATGGCAGAATGAAGAGTAATACAAAATATGGAAAAAACCACTGGTAGCCCTTGATATCTGTACTTCTCTGTGCTTTGAATAGAACAAATAAGAATAGTATTCTGTTTTTTCCTTTACAATCTTCTTAGTTAGGACCAATATGTAATTTTATTTGTCTTTTAAAATTAATTACATTTATTATTAATGTAAAGATTAATCCTTTAGAAAGTTGGGGTAGGTTTCTGCTCTATATTAAAACTCCTGAACTTCAGTCTCTACACGCAAACCACATGTAGTATGCATTTCACATATGAGATCATCATGGTCAGTGGAGAGCTTGTCAGTACAGCCAATGAAGTCAAGCAAGTAATTCAGGTCACCAGTCCCCAAGGCTATGGGCTCAATTCGGTTGCCCAGACGTGTCCTGGGGTGCACAAGACTTTTATGTGGTGTTCTGAGAAATGGCACAGTACAGAAAAGGCCCCAAGACTTTCGCACTGTTGTCCAGAAGCCAGGGAGGGCACGAAGAAGGTCTCAGGTGATAAAAACTGAACTGCTCCTTTGCCTCACGTGTTGACACCTAGATGTAGACATCTCAACTTAGTGTCCTAAATTGAATCTCAACTTTTTTACAGTAACTCACTGCCTCCTGCTAAGTCCTGATATCTCAAGTGCTGCCGAGAGCTTCATTTGCTCTTGTTCTCTCATGTTCTAAGATGGCACTGTTGCAAATAAAAAAAAGTTCAATGACTGCTTTCTGCCCCATGCTCTAGAGTCACAGCATGCCTGTGTCCATACAGGTAAGCAATGTTCTTCCCCAAAACTGAGTGGCTAGATCCAAAATGCCTGTTGGTAACAGTCCAGCTCCTGAAACTCCAGCTCCAGTCCAATCCTGGAAACATTCAAGGCCAGGTTGGATGAGGCTCTGAGCAACCTGACCTGGTTGGAGATGTCCCTGCTCCTTGCAGGGGGGTTGGACTAGATGACCTTTGAAGGTCCCTTCCAACCCAAACCATTCTATGATTCTGTGAACTGTGTCTGAGCTATGTCTGTGAGAGTGCAAACTGGCCCGGGGCAGGGATGAACGATGGCCAGCCCATGGGCGTCTCTACGCTTTGCTAGTGCTGCTCAGAGTGCTGCTTTTCAGTGTTTTTACTTTTCACAACAACATAAATTTTTAAGGGCAGGATGAAATGTGACTGAAATTTTCTAAAATATGGCTGTTCTGTATAATGAAGGGAAAATCACAACCACAGTGTTGCTGCACTTAAACCAGAAGCTTTTCACAGATACCCTGCAAATGACAACTTTACTTAGCTAAGGCAAACTTTCAAAGCCCGGGGGTGCCAGGTTTTCTGAGAGCTGACTGGGTTTTGCTCTTTCATCCCACCTTGGCTTCACATTGTAAAAATGCAGATGCTTAGGAAATTGCCTCCAGGTGCTGAGTGATCCGAGTTTCGCAAAAATAACAAACCTTGGTCTGAGATAGATGACCTTATTGTCAGCATAGGATCTTTAGGCTTGCAGAGGAAAACTGAAAAGCATCTTCTTGTGTTCCCTTGCTGCAGCTGTAGTGCTCTTTCAGCAAGTCTCAGAGACATTCAGATTTGCTCAGTTTTCTTGGGCAGTAGAGTCTTGTGATGATACACATAGAGCACAAGGCTGGTTTGTGTGTTTTGAGGAGACATGTGAACTACTGATGAACTGCCTCATTCAGATCCTGTCTGCTGAGTTAGTCCTGGCACTGTGGTACCCGGTGTGGAGGAAAACATCTGTTTTGGAGGTATGCAGTGCTCATAAAACTACGTGGTGTCTCTGCACAGCAACCTGCAATGGAAACCTGCCCTTCAGTTCTCTTTGGATGTCTTGTGAACCAACAGCACCTAGCCTTTCTGTCTTTATTTCTTCAACTAGAAGAAAGGAGAATATTATTTCATTTTCTCTTGCAGGTTCTGTGTTGTTTGATTTGTGAACAGAGATAAGGTCTGCAAGTCTTTACGTAGAGTCTTGCTTTAATGCCAGTCTTTTGTCTCATGTCTCCCAACAGACCAAACTATGCATTAGGGACATCTGATGCACACAGTGGTCCCAGCAACTACCGCCCAACTGTCTTTATGGCCCATACAGTATTTACTGTGCTACCAGGTTCAACAGTGCAAAAAAAAAAAAATGCATTGTAGATGCAATTTCACTGTATAAATTGTCTAGAGCCTGTTAAAGCTTTAGTCAGAGTATATGGGATTTTTTTATTCTAAAAGCCTGAGAGGTAGTGTCTGTTTAACATTCAGGAGGCAAGAAATGCTTCTAGCATGTGGAAAGAGAGAAGAGAATCCTTTTGGGATCCCTGACATGAGATACCAAATCTTGTAATGAACTTGCACTCCTTGTTTCCCTATTACAGCAGACATCCAGGGGTAGTATTTTGGTCCCTGTACATCATCACTGTCAGCAACAAAACACATTAACTCAATGCTGCTAAAGAGCACTGACTGAGTACTGGAATAGGAAGCTATGTTGACATGTAAAAGATCCCAGTTATCGAGCTCCGTGTTGCCTAATTGTGAGGGCTGTGTGGGAAGCATTGCTTCAGTGTCTCTATCTAGTACGGACATGACCGGCAGCAATACACTACTCCTATGGAATGTCAGTTACTGCAGGAAACAATTACCCTTTCTGAATATTCAAAATATGTCAAAACATTCTTTCTTTTTCCATTTTAGGGCTCATCAAAGCGGTGAGTGTGTCAACATCATTCCACCTACTCAGAGGCGGCTCTGGAATATCTGATTCACAGGCGTTTCTCTTCCTCAGTGTTGAACCTAGCGCAGCTGTGACCAACTCAAGCCTTTGCAAGTAATACAGGCAAAATTAGATTTTGCCAACCAAAGAGTGCTCTGGTCAACATGCACCACCATTGTATTCCTTTCGTCTCCAAAAGAGGGTGCCCATGTCCAAATTTCCTGTAGCTCTGGACTATGCTCGTTCCCAAACTGTGCTAAGGGTGTCTGGGAGAAGGCTAGTTGGCCCAGGCTAACAGCATGTGAGGGACTATCCTAATAACCATTTAATAGAGTAGCTGATCGCATTTTGGAGTCTGGGCCTGAGTCCTGATGCTTTGATTTGCTAGCAGAGATAGAGCCAGTGAGTAGTAACAACAGGATCATCCAGTCAACTGGTCTGACAGTATATCACGGACCTTGCTTCCCTTTCATAGGGGTTTGCCTAGGGCATCTCTACTAGGAACACATCCAATCTTGATGTGAAAACATCAAGAGGCAGAGAATCCAACCCTACTTTTGGTAAGTAGTTCCCAGGATTAATTGCTCTTACTATTAATAATGCATGCCTAGGTTTCTTTGTATGAATTTGTTTGGCTTCAGCTTCTAGCCGTTGATTCCTGCTATGCTTTCTCCACTAGATGAAGGAGATCTTTTGCATATGGTATTACCTTGTTGTGGTGGTACTTGTACACTTTAATCAAGTCATGTCTCCATCTTTTTGATAAGGTAAGCAGAGAGATCCCTTCTGGGCTTTCACTAGAGAGAGACATTTTCTCTCATCCTTTCTCTGACCTGTCTCCAACTTTTCCCCATTTAAAATATGGGCACCAGAACTTTTTGCACTATGCCAATATTAGTCTTACCAGAGCAGCGGAGAGAGATAAGATCAGCTCCCCACTCCTACTCACTACTTCCTTGTTCATACATCCATGAATCACATTATCCCCTTTTGCTTTACACTAGGAGCTCATGTTGCCGCCCTTAAATTCAATCTGCAGTCCTTGATTTCCATGGCTACCTGCTGTCTACACAATGGGCTCCATTCCCTGTTGCCTCTACTAAGACACATCTTTAAAATCAAGTCTTTTGCACTGTCTGTGCTATAATGTCCTGGGAGAGTTGCAAAGTTAAACTCCTTGAGTTTGGAATAAGGAAAATAAATGAGAATTGCTCCTTAGAAAGAGAATGACAAAATTCCCCTTAATGTCAATAGGAGTGGGATAAGCTCACAGCATTTGTTCACCGATATGAACCTGTAACTAAATTTTTGAGGTCTACAAAAGGTGAAGTCTATGCTGCTCTAATCCTTTTTTCATATACAAGATCTTGTAATGGCTGTAACCAGTGAACACACGTTGACTCCTTCCCACTGCTACTGACAGTATTTTCTCATCTTAAAAAAAAAAAAATAAATCGAGTCTAACCTGCCTTTCCAACAAAGATTTTCTGCTCATTAGAATCTGAGAACTGCTGCATGGAATTCAGCTTGATAGACAGAAAGACAAGCGTGGTCTGCGTGGCTAAGCCAGCACCATGAAGCTTTTAAAGTCAAATCAGAGCTATTCTTTGAAGGACTGTGATTGTGCAATCATCAAGGCATTTTTCATGCTGGCAAGAAAAGACACAAAGCAAACTGATCTGACGCATTTTAACAGGTATTTTTTAGATATGTAGATTGAAAGAACAGCCCCGAAACTTTTATGAGAGTGATCATTACATCTTCAGTGCTACTAATTTTGATGAGAGTTTTTGCTCAGGAAAGCATTTCAGGATTTGAATTGTGCTGATATTTTGTGCTGGTGATTTTTTTTCCATGTAAATATGAGGTTGCATTGATGTCATAACACCAAGAAATCAGTCTTGTGGGCTCATTAATGGGGGACAAGCATCTAAAAGTCTATGGGTTTTGTGGCTAGCCAAGGATTACAGTGCAAACACAACTGTAATACATATTGATGCTTGAAAGAAGAAAGTGCATTTAAGTTCATGTGAAGCGATTGATTCCTGTGCCCAACACACTTTATATTACAGCACAAGAGCTCACAAACTCTGCCATTAAAACAGGATTTGGTAATTCTGAGGAATGCTACAATTTGTGTCTGAAACCACTTTTAGAGACTACCTGTGATTAGTGTTGATGCAGCTGTCATTGTCAGGTGTTCACATGAAATTATATGGTTATTATTTCCGAAGAGGCAGGATGTTCTCTGTGGCGCTTGGGAGGAGGGACGCTTCCCCAGGCCCCATGAGGTGATGGCTCCTGGTGAGGGCTGAGCACAGGTCAGGATGTTTGTGGAGACTCTACAATATGCATCTCACCTGGTTTATTTGTGCTGTCCCAGGTCCCTGTAGCACACCCAGTATGTGAATGCCTCTCAGTCATGTATTAAACTAATCAACTCCCTGTCACATGCATTTTGGATGCAGTTTTGCAGTCCAAATGGAGTACTCATCCCTCTTTGATGGCCAGTCCAGCATGTTCCCACGCAGGCACGTTCTCTCTGTGCTTCCTAAAAGTTTAAAACAAGCAAGTAAAGTCCACTCTGTTTTATATAAACACAGCAAGAACGTGTACATGAAAATCTGTGCTAAAAATAGTCTGGCCACAAAGTCTTCTATAAGCAAAAGGTGGGGTTTTTTTTCTGTCAGCCCAGTTGTAGCTGTCCCCGTGGCTGGGTGGCAGTAAGGTGTACTAGCCCGTGGGAAACCTGGCCCAGGAAGTTCCCAGGCAGGTGAGCGAAACGAGGCCCCACTGCCTGGGTATCTGTTGGGAGACTGCTCATATACCTCACTCCACCAAATATTATCTCCCAAAGTACTGGTGTCTTCTCAGGGTTTGGAAAACAATTAGAAATTGTGATTGGATTCTTCAGTTGCTTAAAAACTTGGTGTCATTCATCCACTAAGAGAGGAACCGAAATAACCATATGCAAAATACCACCTACCAGCCTCAGCCATGCCTGGGAAGCCCACGTATGGTGTTCTGTGAATGGATTGTGTAAAGAGACTAGAAAAACCTGGCCAGTAGAGGTCAGATATGGATTTCAACAGTTTGAGTGCAAAAGTTGTTCAGATATTCATTTAGCTCAATGTTGTCTTTCCGTATTTGGGGATGGAGTATTGTTTGGTGCTAGTCTGTAGAGCTGGTCTGCCTGCCCTTGAACCATTTCAGCTTACTGCTGCCTGTGATTATATTTCCATCATTATGGTATTTGCTGTGTTTCACTTCCTAAATACATTTTTTAGGTTAAATCTCATATTTTGACTCGGTGATAAAAATTAGGCTATGCAGAAAGTCATAATTTATAAATCAGATGTATAAATTTCCCTCCCTTCCTCTGATCTTTTTTTTTCTTTTTTTCTTTTCTCTTTTTTTCCCTTTATCTTTTATCTTTTCTCTTTTATCTTCTTTTCTCTTTTCTCTTTTATCTGCTTTTTTCTCTTTCCTTCCTTCCATCTTTCCTTCTTTCTTATTTTTCTTAGATCTTTGTCTTTCTTTCTTTGTCTGTCTTTCCTTCTTTCTTCCTCTCTTCTCTCTCTTTCTCCTCCTCTCTCTTTTCTTCTCTCTTTCTCTCTGTGTCTCTGCTTCTCTGCCTTTTTTTTCAGGCTCACAGGCCTGTTTTCTGAACTTGGGTACACTGAATGACATAGTTACACACATGGATTCACCCTCCCGAAACCATTCACAGCTGGACTTGCCGCTGCATGTTTCTCTCCTTTCTGAAGCTGAATAAATTGCAAAGAAAAAATTGAAACAACTTAGATTTCCTTTCTAGCATCTTTCAGCTGCCACAATAACTGAGCACGAGTTATTCTTGACTTATGTGTTCTGCACACGCTGCATAGAGGTGAGAAACTGAGGTGGGTTAGTAGAAAGTGATAAATACCAGGTGGCTGTTCCAGAGGGGCTGTGGGCTGGCATCCTGGCCAGGGCTGGGGCAGTGCCTGGACACCCACCAGCAGCATGCAACCACGGCTGCTCAGCCTTTGGGCTTGCAGTACTTAGGGTGCTTTTCAGTTGCCTGAAAGCAGGACTGAAGAAAAAATGAAGACAATGTGCTAGCCTAAGCATGCACTTATATATATGTGTGTGTCAGGTACTGGTAAATATTGGAGCTAGAAGCCAAAATCATTTACTTCTTGTACCCCCAACGAAAGAAGTGAAAATGCTTCTGATCCACAGGGTGGTTTCCTTTATATTAACCTCCATCGTATCTGCAGCTCTTTGTAGAAAAGTCTAGCAGCAATAGTTTCAAAATGCACATGGCACATTTGTGTGGCAGCTATTTCCTACCTACTTCAGGTGCAGCATCTTTTGCAAGGCTTTAGGTGAACTATTTTTCAGGAGAAGAGTACTCAGACCAGGAAAGAAAGCACAGTCCTGGGTGAAGGGCTGCTCTTGACAGCTGTTTGCAGTTTTCATCGTGAGCATCTTAACAGCAAAGATATTTGTTCAGTATATGTTTCCCCTTTAAATCACGTTTTGTCTGTGTTATATCATTTCCTGATCTCAAGAATTAGAAGAATTCGGAGGAATTAATCTGGAAGAGCAGACCTCCTGTGAGGTTTCTTTCTGCTGTGAGTCACACTTTCAGAGAGAGAGTACCTAGATTTTCGTCTCTCAGAAACTAAGGTTCAACACAGCAACAACAATAAATCTTCAAATTTTAGAACCATAGCAAGGCCGAGGTGAGAGGGGGAAAAAGGACATAAAGATCTGTTGGCTCCTGGTAGATTGGTAAGCAGTGCTCACTGCAGGGAGCTCAAAGAGGAAAGACAGGAAATTCTGCTTCCAAATATCTTATTATTCCTCTGAACATGTTATATATGTATGTGTTAGAGTACTGCTCACGGACCTCAGTCTACTTTAGGACTACTTGTGTAAGTGAGTGACGGTGACTCCCTCCTCTGGAGAGCATGCAGTCCAGAGAAGGACAAAAGGGATGAAAGCTAAGGGAGGAATCAAAGTCACCAGCAAAGTGATGTGCTGGTCAGCCTGGACAAGCCTGCTCTTCTGCACTTCCAGGCTGGTCTTCTGTAGGCCATCCCTGAAGAACATGTGAGGCCCAATGGACCTGGCTAGCAATAAACAACTCCTGGTTGCGTGCAAAGGTCTGAAAATTGCATTTCTAATAAATGCTTGAATTGCTGGCTTTACTAATCCAGCATTTTAAACATAGATTGAATATTTCAATAGGGCTTATGATAGCACCTTATGCCTCCAGTAACAAAGGCTGTGAGAAACAGGTATGTGTGAGAAACAGGTAATATAATTTGCAGAAAGAAACATCTCAGTAAATGGCTAATTATACCATTTAAACTGTCCTTGCTGGACTCCTGGGCTATACTCCACTGCTTGAAATTTTGTAAATCTTTGACATTGCAGCTGCTTAAATCTACACCAGGAGCAATAAGAATTGAATCTGTCAACCAGAGAGGGAGGCTTCATTGCCCAAAATTGAACAGGCACAAAGCCTCAGATAGCTTTTCCCCTTCAGCGGCTCTGTTTCGGTGTTGGAGAGCCCGTATGAGAGATCCAAAGCCCAGTTGTAGGATCATACCCTTACTTGTTTAATATGTATGACAGGAATCATTAGTGCAACACGTCTGGGTCATGCAGATACAGCAAAGCGTCAATTTGCTTGTGCTCTTCTGTGTGCTTTGAGGGCTCTGGAGCTGGTCCTGCACCCTAAGCAAATCAATGAAGCTCTTCCAGCCCAGGCGAGAGTCCGAGTTTCAACTAAATTGATTGAAAAAATTTGCAGTATAATGCTAGATGTGTTATCTGTATAATTGTCTAGTTCTCCTTTATACTGCGCTTCTCAACATAGTTCTGACTCTTTAACACAACTAGAAGAACAGCTTATTTTCATGGTTAGATAAATACTCCTGAGGTATCTTTAGGCTGGGAATATTTTCCTGAAAATAATCACATGGGAATCGCTATTCCACCTTCTTTTGGGAGAAAAATATTGGTTGCAGAGGAGGTGATCGATAATGTGTTGGCAGGAGAGTAAAACAATGACTGTAAACAAAAAGAATTTTGCCCAGCTAGTCACATAAACTCTTTCACCTGCTCTGCATTTTTAGAGAGATTAGGAAAAAATGAAAATTCAAAGCATGGTTTTTTTCCAGTACTCTCATTAAATGATGCTTTCTCAGTCAAAACACTGGCTTGTTCTTAATTTATCAAAACTGAGCTGAAAAGTAAATATTGCTCCTTCCACAAGACTCGCAATAGTGGGCCTTTGCTTTGGTGGTCATAAAACAAAGAAGTCAAATATGCTTGGACACTAAAGATACCTTGGCATATTTTTCTTAGAAAAGACACAGTATTTTGGGGATGCAAAGTAATTTCAACTGTCTTCCTAGAATTCCTTGCAGATGGAAAGTGATGATAAATCTCTCCACTCCCTTGCATGGTTTAGGGTTGCTGCACACTGTTTGAACAGCTGCACTTGTCCCATCCCTGAGGTGGCTGCAAGTCAGTGGAGGAGGAAGCAATCCAAGTATATATCATTCAAAAGTGACAGACAGGATGAGCTATAGGTTTTTAGCATTGATAAAGCCTTGTTTCTGTTAGTGATACTGAACAAGCTGTCATGACTGAAGAGTTTCAGCAACTCATCATAGTGGTCAACACATCTGTCATGTAACAGAAAGGTTTCTCTTCCTGTTCCAGCTCAAATTTCCTAATATACAAATCTCTCTAAACTCACCACTTTAAATCACCACTCTTTAAATCACCAAAAGGCACATCTCATGGAGCAAAGTCTGCTGCTCTCTGGCTTGGGTTACCAGTTACATTTTTCCTGCAGGTTCCTGACAGGAGACCTCTTGTAAAATCAGTCAGTAAGTACGCAATGCGTAGCCTATTCTCCGAGGACTTGCATAGGGTAAAAACTGTATAGTCAGAATTTTCCCCCCATATTTAGGAGCCTTAAAAGTGTAATGTTCAAAGCCATGACTTATTGCCAAATTTCTCAAATGATCCAAGAAAGCATGATTTCTTCTTAGAGGGGGAAGTCTCTTCAGTCTACCATCAGGTTGCTACAAGACTGAAGTCCAGGTAAATCCCTGCACAGCGAGCACACCTCCATGCTGAATACCCTTGCAGAGGAACATCTAAAGCACACCGCTTATTTGCTCCAGGGGGCCTTACTGGTTGACAGTGAACATCACTGTGGAGCTGCATTTGATTCAGTCCATGACTGGCATACGACAGCGAATTTAAGCAAGTTTGGTTGGGCCTGTGGTGGTGCCACTACTCTGGTCAACATCCCCACATTTGGACACCTCCTAGCCCGCTGTGCGGAGTCTCAGCTCACTGCTTGTCAGCTTCCAGCTTTGCTATGTCTCACTAGGACCCCTCCTGGGACACATCAGGCACAGACTCCAGGTGGAATCAGCTTTGTCTAAATTTCAGTGTGTAAAAAGTTGATTTTAGGCTCCCTCTGCCATCTGTGGTGTCAAAGGAGAACTCTGAGGGAATACCTTTCCCATTGAAAGGGAAATGTCAAATTCAGATTAGAAGAAAAGTTTCTTGCAGGTTCCTGTTTTCTCTCTAATAAAGGATGCCCAGAAAAGCAGCTGAGACAGGTGATGAATTTTACATATCTGAATTTAAGTGGTATGAGATCCGTCATCTCTGTCTCTTGGTCCTTCATGGAAACAGAAGCCCACAAAGCATTGCTGCTGGCTCTTAGGACACTCACAGCTCCCAGGCAGGACATCTTGGTCATGTAAATACACTGAGAGTTATCCAGGGAAGGTGGTGACTTTGTGGAGCCACAGTATACGTGTACAGGAGCACATGGCAAGTTAGCACTTACACAGAGACGGGAAGGCTTTGCACAGGTTTTGTGGCTTTTCATCTTAAAGACTGAAAAAAAAAGAGGTTGAGATGGTTTAGGAAACAATAAACTTTATGGATGCTGTACTATTTTCACCAGCACATCTGCTGGAGGCCAGCAGATACAATGGTCCCCAATGAGAGCCGTTCCTGTCGTTCCCTCTCTGCTTCCCCCTGATCAGTTCCAAGAGGCCACCACAGACCCTTCCCTCCCAATTCCCCCACAGAAGTTCACATCTGAAGAACTATTTTGCTCCAGGCAGTGAACAACTTTTCTCTCCTTGCTGCTTCTTTTAAAACCACAGAGGATCAGCAATCCTCTGTGGTTGGTCCCATGCCATCATATTTTTCCTCCTCCTGAAAATCTAACTCAAAATTGAGACTAAAAAATGGCAAAGCCTCCCATCCCCTTAAAGTGACATTTGCGATGTAGAGAGTTTGTAGAGTCCAAGATCATTTCCACCAGCTGAGGGAACGGAGGGAGCTGCGCAGACTCCAGGGGGAAAGGTGAGCTAGAGGGACAGACAGCACATCACAACATTTGTTGTCTTCTGAGGGCAATGTAGACTGTTGAATCCTGGTTTTATTGACGTCATCCGAAAATCTGCAGAAAAGTAATTTTTCTGTGAAACCCCTTTGGTCAGGTATAAATTGAATTTCTTACAGATGTAGTGAATATTTCTTCAGTTTAAAAAAACTGGTGAATGTATAGGCTACACAGGAAAATTACCTGAGGGTCACCAAAAAAAAAAAAAAGAAAAGTCCTCATTTTAAGAAAATAATTACAATAAGATAGCAATACAATTGTGCAGTCTGTTTTACAGTGTATTTCACATATATTCGAAGTCCATGTCAACCTAATAAGTCTCCAAAGATTTCAAAGCCATCTATAGTTTACCCTGCTAAATACTGGCAATATAAATGTTATGGATATTTAGTTCCTGGTACAATAATTTGGGTATTGGATCTTATAAGAATGAAAATTCTAAATCAAAACTCTTAATTCAGTCATATCTGTATTTCAAAGATGTTTTAAAATCTGAATCCAGATTCAGATGTGAAATATACCACTATACCACCAGAGTGGACTTGCTACAACTCCCATTATAGATGCCACATACACTCTGGAATATATTGTGATTTAAATCAGCAACTAGAAAGCAAAGAAAAGGGTATTTCTCAAATGGTTAACCTAGGCAGATTTGATGCATTTTATATGTAGAGATAAATCCTTTTATCCTATTTTGCAATATTTTATTTATATAGCAAGCAAAAGGCTATTCTACATCATAAAAGAAAGCTAAAAAGACAAAATTAACCAGAGCTGACAAAAGCTGAAAAACAGGAAAGCCACTGGGGAAAGAGAAAAAAGGAATTCTAGTTATTTTACATAACAGATGGCAGAGTAACAGAAAGCAGCTGATGTTGGTAGCCTACGGGAATTTTCCTGTGTCAGAAAAAAAAAAAAATTAGGATATATAGAACTCCCCATTAAATTAGTTTCATAAAAAGAGTGTTTTATTTACATATACATGTATGGACATAGATGTATACAACTTGCACGTAGTTGTAAAGACATCTGTGTTTGGAGGGAAAAGAGACTAAAATTATGACAGAATTATATTTCCCTTACCAACTACACAGTGTTTATTGCCTTTTTCTCGAGCACCTCATTGCTCTCCTTCTCCGCCAAACTCAGCCTTTCCCTTCTCCTCTCCAGGACTCTCTACATTTTCCTCTGTATATTCATCTGAGTTCCCATTTCCCTGTACTCCCTCCCTCTTAGACCTCCATTTTTTTCCTGCCACTGAATCCAGTGTCCCACATACATTGCACCCTTCTGCTACTCCCCTCCTAAAACCTTTGTTCATGCTTTGTCCATCTCTTGCGTGGAAATGCAGCTTGCCCTGGAAAGCAAATCTCACTCTGTCTGTAGATCCCACCCAGCCTACTGGGTGCATCAGATCAAGAAGTGCTGCACCTCATCTCTCCGAGCTGCAGGGAGCTTTCAGGGTGATTTGTGTTGTCTCTTCAGGCCAGAGATACTTAATGTATGACCTTTGGCATCTGTATAGCTTGCCTGGCCAATTCATCCACTTTATGGCTCTTTCTCAGTGACTTTTTCCCCATGAATGGTCGATGAAATATTGCCAGCAGCAGCATCCCTCTCCCACTCTGTGTTCCCAGCTGGCTTGTCCCACTACCCTCCACACACACCCATCACAGTAGGGTTAAGGTTTATGACAGGGATAAACCAAACCACTAAGGCAAACTTGATTTGCCTCACCAGAAGGTCCTATGGAGCTAAGTACCATAAGAACTGTCTAAGATATCCAAATCTGAATATATTATCTGAACAAGACATACCACGTACAAAGGAAAATAAGTTGCAGTGAGGAAGCCCTGAAAAAGGATAGCATGGAAGAGAGAAAGGAGAACATGAGTAATCTCATGCAACAGCATGGACTAGTGCTGCTTGGAGGTTGATGGGCTCAAGTCATTCTGGGCTACATGCACATGAATGTCTGTCCCTGTGTGCAGGGGACTTGTGGGCTGCCATTTGGAGTATAAAGGCAAAATTGCTGCTGATCCAGTGCCACTTGACCTAGCACTGAACATACCTCTGTTATAGTGGTCAACGCAGTGAGTAGCAATGATTTCTCCTGACTACATCATTGTACCAAAAGAGAAAAGTGATTATTATTAACTAGATCCGTTATTCCCTAAAAGCTAAGTGGAGAAATTTTCCATGCCCCAGCCTAACTCCACTCCTGTTGAGTCAATGTGCTATTTTTTTCCCATGGATTCAACTAGAAGCAAATCAAGGCCTGAGATCTTTCAAAACACCCAGACAAAGAAGGACGCTTTGACTTGCTGAGTATGATTTTTCTAAGACTTCTTTGAAAAAAGATGAAGTTTTTCCTCAGAAGGAAATAGATGGGATCAGCATAAAAATCATCTTCCATCCAAGTCCTAAGAAGTGGTCTGCTGAATGCTGTGCTCAGCGGCATTTTATTTCCAAGAGAGGTTTCGGCTGTGTGACTCTCCTCCCAGATCTTACCCATTACTAAGATAAGGGAAAGGAACGGGTAGCTGCTGTAGCTGGCCATTTCCAGGTAGAAATGCTCTGTTGCAAAGATGCCTGGCTGCAGTGCTTCCCCCTTTACAATTACAAGGCTACACTGGCTCAAAGCTGATGTAGCAGAGCAGGAAACCTGGCAACTATTTTATAGTTGGATTTTTTTTTCTCAATGGTTAATTTTTCCACTCACTTTTCTCCCCCTTTGTTTCACCTCTTTATTTTGATTTGGTTATTTTCAGTTCAACTGATCTTAATGGAAAATCACCTGGAAACAACATTTTGGTTGTTTTTTTATTTATATTGCTGTGCTTATCCTGGAAACTAGGAATTCCACAAACTCTTACTCAGTAAGTAGCTTGTGAGCAACAAAGCGATCATATACAGGACTCAGGGATTTTTAACTAGTCTAACCTAAAAGTTCAGTGTGGAGCAAAGGGAGCTAAAATCACTTTGATACACTGTACTTAAATGTACATTTCCAATGACCCTTTCTTCTTACTAGCTCCACAAAATCTTCCTCAAGGTATTTTCCATAAGCAAGACCAAGAAGAGATCTAAGGAAGCTCTGTGAAGACCACTGAGGAGCAGGTAGGCCAAACCCATCTGTGCAAGATGCTCAGGCTGTTTCTGAGCTTGTATTAGGCTGGTACAGGATGGTGGTCTTTGGAAGTTTTGGCTTGGATTTGTCTTCAGGATAGACAAGGAAGGTGATGACATGGAATTCCTGGGTTATTATAAAACCATAGCAAGCTATATTACCTTGGTATTCAAAATTTTAGGAAAATTGGATAAAAATTGTGTTAATTTTCTGGAAAGGAGGAGAAGAAGTAAGTATAGGATGGACAATTTTAAAAAGCCTCTCAAAAACCCTAGTGAATTCACTAGCTTAAAAATGCTGAGGATCAAATTTTGCTCTTAAGATACAATATAATCACACTTATTTGATAGAGTAATTTATGGTGGTGGTAGTTGGTGAGCAAGAGCCAACATCAGATATACTCATGGAAGTTCTTGAGAAGCCAGGTTTTTGATGAAAGAGGAAAAGCAGAGACCAAGTGGAGCAGCAGAGGATTTAGGAAAAGAAAAAGCACAAATGAGAAAGGAAAAGAAAAACAAAGAGTGCATCCATGTATGACAAGCTCTGTGGGTGTATGTGCATACACTACAAGTGTTAGTGGTTCTGGAGTCCTCAGCTAAGTAAGCTGGAGGGCTCCAGAGCAGCACTGATGCATAAGCCAGCCATTATCTCTCATCAGTAATCAGAGGATCTGCTCCTGTGTTTGCTCCAGGCACTATTGATTTAGTAGGGTACTGGTTTCTAGTGGCAATGGTGCACGCTCACTGCAAAAATCACAAGCTCTTCCAGCACAGATACCATCACCTGTGGCGCATGATGAAGATGGAGGAGATGGGGCCAACTCACTGATGGTTTACCAGCATCCATACTTTCAAGTAACCCTGGGGAGCATGGGACGAAATACAAGCAAGAAATATCATTGACTCATCCCAATGGCTGCAGATTTTTACCTTTATAAACTGTGTTACAAGCTCAGCAGAGGATTTACATTTTGATATCACCTAAAATATCATCCAGCCAACCTGTTGCTTCACCCCTCAGAGGACTCATCTACCACATATGCTGATGTGGGCCATGGCTTATTCTACTTCTATGCAAATAAATTAGACCATTGATATTTAATTAGACATATTAAGCTACTAAATGCCATTCTGTGACAAGGACACAGCACAGGGTAGCCCATATCCATACTATTAGCCTCTGCTAGCCACTAAAACATGGTGTCACAACCAAAGCCTGCTGGCAATGGTCCTTGGCCCATACTGACTTCTGAGTTACAGACCTGGCCAAAGCCACACCAGAGACCATTCAAATAGCTTCATGAAGAAATATTCCCTGTAACTGTTTATTTACTCATACAGGTTTAGCCTCTCTTTCTATGTATCACAAATTGACAGAGGATCACATTCAGAATTCAGCGATCATGGATGCTGCATGGATTTCTGACTTCTGGGAAACTCTGGTCCATAAATCAATGCAGGACTTAGACCTTTCCTTATAAGCAATATTTTATTTCTGACATTTAGAGCACTATGATTCAGATACATACTTTGCTTTAGCTCTTCCAGAAAATGCAGTCAAGGCTTGATCTTCTGTGAGATAGGAAGGTGAAATACTTTCTGCATTGTAATGGGAGGACTGCTCAGATGTTGCATATCTAAGGTAGCAAACCATCTCTGCAGTAAGAGATATGCTAGCAATTGCAGACTTAACTATAAAGAGCTGCAGTATGCATTGATGAGCTCTATGGTTTCCAGCCTGTCCTTAAAGCAACCCCCACAAGATGTGAGAGGCTAGACCAAATACATGAAGCTTAAATAAAGTCAAGGGATCTGATCCTACCTCAGATTTCCCATGCTGTTTTAGCCTGTTTCACAAAATCACAGAATCACGGGGGCTGTAAGGGACCTCTGGAGACCATCTGGTCCAACATCCCTGCTCAGAGCAGGGTCAGCATTCCCACATCTGAGCTACATTTTCAATATTTATTTGCTTTAGCAGTTCAGCGATGTTAATTCATCCTTGAAAGGAAAATGCTATGTAAGTAAAATGCATGTGACAACTATCTAGATATTTATCTACACAACTTTGGTACCTGCATGCTTAAGTGTGTGTGTATATGCATCCTGAGGATGTTTGCATGAATCAACACTCTTGTCCTGCTCACAAGTTTTATTATGATTGCTGTTATTATTTATTTGTGTTCACATAGTAGAGCTCTAGGTTACAGAGTTAAGCTTGCTTGTTTACTCCTGTCTGAACCCTCAGCACTTGTCATCCTATATACCTTTGGGACTCTCAAGATCTCTAAACAAAGAGACACCTTCTCCTCCTCTTCCCTACTCTACCAGCATCCCCTCACATGTACCAGGGAAGGGTGCCATGAGTCCTTGATGCAGCCTGAGTGATTTAGGTGTAGGCCGAGTACCCTGCTGGTTTGGGCAAACAAATACACACAGATGACAGACCTTAATGAAAATAAGCTTAGGCAATAGCACAGTGCCTGTCATCTCACGCCGTGGAGCAGCTGAACAGAGAAAAGACCCTTTGCTCAGGTACCTCAGGGATGTGGGGCTCCAGCACTGTGTTAAGCTGTCTTAGACACTCGGTAATTCCCAGGAACCAACCCCTGAAATAGAGTTAACAAGTTTTTCTAAGCTTGGACCCAGGTTTTGGGGTGTAGCCTAGTACCTAGAGAGAATGAGGTCCAGATTTTTTATGCCTGCCATTTGGTTTGACTTCATGCAGGGAGAGACAGGCCCTGAAGCTTGGCCATAGGGCCAAATTCATACAAGGCACTGTGATGTTTGGATCACATTTTTGTTTCACTCACGCTTCTAAAAAGATACTGGGAACCTGACTTCTCTACAGGAATGGATCAGGTGTTGATCATTTTAACAGCGACTGCGTCTGGAAATGACACCCACAGCCAGATCTGCAGATCTGCTCCTCCTGGCCTACCAAACCAAACCACAGCGCAGAGCACAGGCTGGGCTGCTCTTACAGAGGGCAGCAAGAAGCTGGGATGTACTTTCCTCTTTTATTTATTTTTTCCTCATGAACAGAAGATTGAAACGTACCCTTACACATCTGATCAGAGTGAATCAGACCAGCTGAGCAAGTTTAGTCTAGCAAACACCATTCGATGTGGATCCTAAAGAAAATCTCCTCTATAGTACATGGAAGAGCTGGAGAAATAAACATTGTAAAGGCTGCCATCTGGCCATAGTGGTCCACATGTGTGTATTTGAATGGGATGGGAGAAGAATGAATATTATGTTCCTGGTTTACTGCAGAAGCTTTAAGAGGAGTTTCAGTTCTCATGTTGTAGGCTCCAGCTGCCATCACAGCTGTGGTGCAACATCTGTAGCACCATCAGGCATGAGGAACCACAAACATTCCCTGAAATGAAGAGCATTGTAAAGAAAATCAGCACTACAAAGCATTCAGAACATAATAATCCTGCCTACTCTGCACAGATATCACTGAGACTGCTTGGGACAGAAGTCCATGCAACTGTGGAGGAGCCGGTATCAGTGATACTGCTGGACATATGGATGAAAACAAAGCAAGAATGCAAGGAAAAGAGCAAACAAGCAAGGAGAACCTTCTAGCTGGGAAGGTGTTTGAGGGTGATGGCTTCCAAATTCAATCAGCAGATCACTGGCAGTTTACAGAGCTATCACATGAAGTTAGTTGAACTAAATGATCTTGATTTCACTTTTAGTGAAAGACCTAATGACAAGATCGTGGTGAAATAACAATGGCTGGCACTGCTAAGTCAATGTAGTACAGCTGGAGCCTGTTCTAGGGGTAATGAGCTGAGAAATGGCAAAGACGACAGAAACTCTGATTCTGAAACAACAACAGCTCTTTCTCTTCTTCTGCTGTATCATCTTCTTTCTGACTTCTCTGTTTCCTTTGCCTTTGCTCAGCCTTAATGAGTGATGCTGAATTGTTTCCACTATGTCACAACTGTTGTCTTTCAGTTTGCTTCTCTTCTCCTTTATTATCTATCTCCTTTATTAACATGCAATAGAATGGCTGCTCAGATAAATCTCTTGCAGCAACCTTCTGTATAGATTGGATACTTAAATTGTTGCTTTATTTAAGATGTTTAGACACATCTATGCTCCTGAAATATATTTTATCTGCTTCCTGATAAATTACACTACAACATTTTAATCTCCAAGTGAAAGGTCTGTTCCATCAGATTAAGCAAATAGCACCAAAAGCACTGAAAAAAATGGAGGGACTGAATTTGTCCTGTACAGAAAGTGGAGAGGAGAGCTAATTGCCCTTCTCAATTCTAATTCTGATGCGAAATCTAAATTCTAATTTCACATCTCATTTCCAATGCTCCCCATTTGGGAACTGTTCTCAGAAACAGTTGTACTGGCAGAAAACTGGAGAAGACAGAAACTTCTTGGTTTCAAAATTTTATAAACAGCTGAAAAAAAAACCCTTGTAGATCAGCAAAAAAAAAAATGGGTATCGTTCCCCCTATGTCCATAATTTCTCTGCTCTGGTATTGTAATAATAAAGCCTAGTCATCAGCTGCCACTAGTGATGCCAAAACCCCTTGGGAACAGACAACTCCATCTGGTGGTGGTTCTGCTGTCATCTGGGGTTATCCTATGTTGGCTTTATCTGTGGCCAGTCACCTAACACCCACATCCCCAAACTTACAGCTTAAGCCTGTATTTCAGCTTGCACTTCAGTCATTTGAGACATCCTGTGGGGTTGTCCTGGCTCTGGCTAGGATAGAGTTAATTATAGAGCTGTGAGAGGAACTGGAGCTGGTGGCACCTGTGGCTGGGGGACACAGTTGGGATAGGTTACTAATTAGCCAACAGCTGGGATATTTTACCCAAATTAGCCAAAGGGCTATTCCATACCATGTGACATCACTCAGAATATAAAGTGGGGATTGTGGTGAGGAGCAATTTCTTGCTACTTGAGAGGGAGCCTGGTGTTGGCATCCATTGTGAGCTCTTGTACTGTACATTATGTGCTTAAGTATTTTCTGTTTTTGTTTGTTTGTTTTCTATCTCTGTTTTCTTTTCATCTATTGT
Organism: Tetrax tetrax; assembly: GCA_009806455.1. Lineage (NCBI taxonomy): Eukaryota > Metazoa > Chordata > Aves > Otidiformes > Otididae > Tetrax > Tetrax tetrax. The sequence goes on along the minus strand of WHYT01013712.1, from coordinate 59,496 downwards.
TCTCTTAACCTGTTTTTTCCTCAACCCTCGAGTTTTGCCTTCTTTTCTTTACTGATCCTCCTCCCTGTCTCATTGTGAGGGAGTGAGTGAGCAACTGTGTGGTATTTTATCTGCTGAATGGGGCTAAACCACAACAGGGTTTTAAGCCAGGATGAGTAACTCTCATGTCTCTGCATCCTGTCTCTGCTTCAGCTTGGTGTTTATGAAAACATCCCTCCTCTTAGAGGGCATTGCCCTGGGGTGTGTACAGCCTGAGGACAGCAGGTCTGAGATGCAGGCAGGATAACGGGAGCTCCTCCGTGGGAGTGTGGCTGAGTCACATTCCCCTTCCTCCAAGGAGCAGGGCAAGAAGTTGAACCCAAACAAGGGGAAGCATTTTGTTGCTGCAGGGTGTTAAGGTAAAATATGGGAAAGTGTGATCATCTCTTCAAATTATACAGCCTCATGCCATTTGGTTTATCCCCAGCCAGGAGCACAAGGCAGGCAAAGTTCTGTCTTGAACGCATAGGTTCAACTTTGTATTTGGGTGCAAGCATACCCTTCTGTACTGCTACCAGCCAGGTAACCAGTACCTCTTTTTAGCTTCCACCAGAGAAGTCTGGATTACCAAAACCCCACTTGTCAGGCTGCTTCTTTCCTCTCTCTTCTGCTCCTATTCTTCCACTTGCTGTGCTGCCATGTCAAAGCCTTGCCTGTAGGTTTGCTTTTGGGCAACTGCATTTCATTATTGATTTTGTTGTGATAGCACCCAACCTCCTGGCCATGGACAAGGTCTCTGCTGTCACAAACCACTTCACTGGTTTTTCATTTCCAGGACTCACTTGGGTGCTGGGGGGCTGAATGATCTGCAGGGTTTCTGAAGGAAACCTAGTCATATACCCCAGGACCCCACCAGCCTTTTCTGTATTTTGCACAAGTGTCATAATTTCATCTGATGCAGCTTTTATTTATAGTTCTGGGCACTGCTCACTTTTGGTTTGGACCCAGCCCTTCCAGTTTGCCTCTGCCGTGAGGTTTGGTGGCTAGAGGACTGTCTAAGAGCCAGAGGTTTCTGATCCCAGCTGCACTGCTAACCCCTTGCGTGGCCCCAGGCAAAGCAATGAACCTCTCCCTGTGCCGGTCTCCCCATCTGCAAAATGGAGTTTGATGCTCCCGCTCACCTCCATGCTCTGGGTATTTAAAAGGCCAATTAATATACATGTGTGAGGAGCTTCTGATGTACAGAGTGCTTTGTAAGTGCTAATTGTGACTAGGTTCGTTAAGACCATCCACAGAGGTTGCTAGTTGAAAGTCTTTGGGAAAGAGAAAAAGGTGGCAAACACAGCAATAATCAACCTCCTTTTGGAAAAACAAAGGCAGATTGAGGGAAGGAGGACTTCCCCAGGGCAGGGACTAAGCTGGAAGTGTCATTTTGGAATATTTTAGCCCCAAATCTGCCTGACCCACAGGCTCTGGGTCTGACGCAGGTCCAGATTACCCCTGTGGTTAGAGGCCTGGCAGTAACTGAAGAGGCTCTGGGGCTGTCCCAGGAAGGGGTACCTGGAAGGGGTACCTCACGCCTGTGGCACAGCAGCAGACTCGGATTTCACGGAGGCTATAATTTTGCCCACTGCCGCTGCTAGATCCTAATAACCAAACCGAGAAGGGAATTTTTACGCCCTCCGAAGCATTCTTGATCCCCCTCTGCATCTAGTGAAAACTTAATAGCGTGAGAAAATGCCTTCCTGTAGCGCATTGCAAACCACATGCAGAACAGGAGCAGATGGAGGGGGCCTGTCCTCCGCCCGACCGAGGGGCGCTGCCAAGATGCTCCCTGCCAAAGGATGGAAGCAGAAAGAAACTGCACCTTTGCAGGGCACAGCAGGAGGGAGAAGCCAACTGAAATTGCAGAGGCCATGGGGTAATAACTCTTGGTGCTTAGAGGAATGTAAGTAAAGGGAGAGGAGCTGCTTTTCTGAAGCCTTTCCCTGGTACAGATGGCAGCAGTTAAGATTCCTGCAGGAGCCAGGAGCTGCAAAGTTAACACATCTGGAAGTTTCCTGATGCCTGAAGTCAGGCCGTGGCAAACAATGCTCGCTGGGCTGAGCAGGGCTCTGCTCGGGTGCTTTTATTGCACTTGGACTGATTTCAAGCTCTGCTCCGTGATTAATTGCACTTTTTTAAAAAGCTCAGAACACTTCCCAGGAAGTTTGCGGAAGGCAGAGCGCTTCGGTGGCACCAGAAGCCCAGCGCTCAGTGCCGTTTTCGTTACGGCAGCCCCAGATACAGCTTGCGTTAGCGACAGCTTCGCTTGACGTAGGATCTTGCAATCTCATTTCATCGTGGAGAGGGTGCTGAGCGATATGGTGTCTCTCCTCCTCCCAAGCTTCTCCAACGTCTGCCAGGCATGGCAGGGTGGCAGCAGGTGTGGACCAGGCTCTTCCCCCCATCTTGTTTGTACAGTTGAGTCTGGGGCCAGGCCAGGACTGTAACTGTTATCTGCCCCACGGAAATTATGGTAAGAAGGAGCCTTGCACCTTCACAGCATGCTCCTGCCCATTTGTCCCGCTCACAATTAAAAAACAAATTAGAATCTTTCAGGAAAAAAAATAAAAATAGAAGAGGAGCACATATCTGGGAGGCAAAAGACATTTCAGGGGACTGCAGCTACAGTATGAGAGGTTCTTGTTGCCATATAATGATGGTGGAGAGGTGAGAGGGAGGACTGAGAAAAGGAGAAAGGGTGTACTTTTAATCTTCATATGGGGATGGAAGTATGCTTTATTTCTTTGCTATAAAAACAAGTATGTATTTGTGATAGAGAAATGGCCAGCTGCTCGAGGTGCTGTTAGTAATGGCAGAGGTGCACAAATTATGCTGCCTGAGAGGAACTGGTGTGAATTGAACAGAGACCTGGAACCCAGAGCCATGGTAACTCATTGACATATAACGAAAGGGCCTGTGAAGGGTCGTCGCACATCTCCTACAACCCCTCTGGGGCATCTGCATGGGACTAAAACTCACACATCCTCTAAAAATCCCCCTGCAGCCAGTCACTCACATGTGCAAGGCATGCACAAGGCTGTTCAGTGCGCTGGTAGCACCCAAAGTTGCTCCTGGAGCTGGTGAGGTATGAGTTAGCTCTCCGCAAGCGTCCTCTTCACTGCCAAAGACAGAGGTTGTTTTTCGTACAAAGGTCAGCGAGATAAACAATAGAAGATGTGCTGAACCACCGGAAAATTTCACAGGCAGGCAGCAAGAAGGAGAGCAGTGGGCTGCAGGCACCATGTGCTTGTCTTGGCAGTCTCTGCAAGCAAAACAGCACCGCACACCCAGGCTTCCAGGCTGGGTCATGCCGACACAACGCAAAAAACCCATGGGGCCCTGCAACCGCGGGGCACTGCTGCACGCCACGCGCTGAAGTGGAAAAGCAGTTGCAGATGCATGAGAACCAGACAGCAGATTTGTCATCTTGTGGGCTTGTGGTGGGCTCTTGATATCCCTGGGCTTCTGGAATTTACCTCCTCTATCTGGTATGTCTGAAAAAACACCAAGGTCGGTAACCATCAAGTCAGACGTGCCGTTGGTTTATTTTACAACACATCCGGAGTGCTGCTCCCTTTCTCTTCCGCCCCTTTCGCTTCCTCTACTAGACTGGCTTTGCATCTTGCCTCATGTTAGGACCTGATTCGGCAAATGATTTATCTGCTTGCTTAATTTTAATACACTGCAAGTCATTGTGTTGCAATCACGGCTCGCTGACTGTAAAGCTCATCACGTGTGCCGGCACTGGCAGAGGGGCCAGGGGCCGTGCCTCCCCTGCATGAGCTGGTCGAGAGGGATCGCTTCCAAGCCGCTACCTCCAATGCTTTTTTGGCTACGACAACACCCACTGGCTGGTTTGGCTCAGGGACCTCTGGGCCACCGTTTGCAATGCTATGATATTATTTCAGAGTTTGTTTGCACCTCCCATCTATTTTGTAATTTCAGCTTGGCTCTTTGCTTCATCTGCAAGCTCTTTGCTCCATTTTTACAGGGCACCAAGCACCCCAGGGCTGGGGGCAGGGTCGGTGTCCCGGCGGGTAGCTGCAGGTCAGTGCAGCTGTCCGAAATACCATCGGGAGAGCAGGCCTCATCCCAGTGATTGAATGGCACAGCGTGTATGGCAGCCTGCGTGGTCACTGCTTGCAAATAATACTTTCCTCATTACACAGTGGCTTATTTTTCACTATTTATCCATCATGCACAGATGCCTTCTCGAGGTGAGGTCTGGAACGTACAGGCCCTTTGATGGACAACACTCCCTCAGAAGTGCTCTTCTGCTGCAAAGGGTCCAGATGAGGGTATTCACAGGGTATTACCCAATTCAGCGCCGTCGAAGGGCCTGGCTCCCATTACCCTTCTCTGAAAATCCCTAGGTTGGAGTTTTGTCTGTTTGCCCAGTGGCAGGGCTGCATGGCCAAGGGATGCCCACCGGCAGGTACCTGCTGTGTGTAGGTCCAGCACCACGCAGAGCTGAGCCTGTAGGTGCTACCACGGTGCTGCAAATCACATCAGAAATAACACCAGTGACTGCTCTGAAAGCAAGGCGCTCAGCTGTTAGCTTCTTTCTCTCTCTCTGGCTCATCCCTTGTGTGCTCTTTCCTGTACCTGCAGCCCTGAAGGCACGAGTCTCTGTGGATTGAGGGGTTATTGTATGCTGCTTTACATATATATCAAATAATAAATTAACAAGGAAGGGATTTTCCTGAGGCAGACCAAGCTTCTTACCAGAGGCACATATCAGCAATCACTGTACACATGTAAAATTGCAGGTGGAACAAGCCCGCACATGGAAATACCGCTCCTTGCAAGCAAGAAATTACCATGCTGTTTGGCTTTTCTGTTTCACTTTCCTCCTAGGAATTTATTTCTGCTTCCATGCTTTATCTTCTGACCAAATTTCATAGTGCATGGAGTAGAGGAATGTGCGTGGGAAACACTCGGCTGGCTGCGCTCCTGGCTGGGCCGCACACCCTCCCCTCCCGCCACCCAAGCGTGAAGCTCTTCCCGCTCCTCGCCAAAGTCACTGTCACACATTTCACCTGTGAGTCACTAATATGCCTGCTGTTCATGCTGCGGCTTGTAAGCGATTAGTGCTTGTTCAGATAGCCTTTTTTTTTTTTTTTCTTCTCCTTCTGATTCAGCTGATTTAGACAGCCGATGGCTTCCTCGCTTGCTCACGCGGCCATTAGTCACAGCCCTGCTGCTAATTCGCCATCCTTCCATGGGTGAGGAAAGGACAAGCGGATGGAGGCGAGTGTTTGGTAATCAGGGATGGGCGATTTGCTCTGGGGGGAGTCAATCACCGTGCAATTTCATGGCACCTCAGAAGGGAGCTCAAGCCCTGCTGGAACCATCTGCCTAAGCATTTCACGCGGGAGGTGCTAAAAAGGGATCCTGGAGCTTTAGGGATAAGAGTGAGCACCAGCACAGCAGGGAAACAGGCTCTGCTAGCTGTGGAAGGTGAGGAGCTACTCAGCAGGAGATGTTCACGCAGCTCTTTGAGAAATAAAGTTCTGCTTCTTAGGTTGATTGGAGAGAGCTGCTGCTTCTTGCCATATTGTGGCCTTCAGATGAGTGAGGCTGGCATGGCTGCGGGTATCCATATATATCCATTCCTGGTCTGTTTGCTGAGAGCTGGCTGCTGCTGGGAGAAAAGGCAGGCAGTGGGGCTTGTTCAGTCCCTCCCTGGGGCTTGTAGATCCAGCCCCTGGACACAGCAGAAGAGGTTATTTAATGGCTGCATCGGGCCAGGCAGCAGCACCTTCTCCAGCAGGGACCAAATGGCTCAGAAGAGAGCCCGAGAATGGAACAAATGGGCAGCGTTGCCCATTGGAAATGGTTTGCATCTCTGGGACTCACTGTGCCATGGGGAACTTTCTCTGTATTTAACCAAGTTCAGGGCATTTGGGAACCCTGCTTGAGCAGGAGGAACTGCCTGCATGCATACACAGGCCATAATGGGAGGGCCCCATCTTGACCAACACTGACCCTAAAAAGTCCCCCTGACATCCGCTGAAGTTTTTCTTGTCTCCCATTTTCAGGAAGGTCTGCTGCCTTCTTACTGACAGCAGTGACAGTCCTTCCACCACAGCACACAGAAATGAGTTATCCTAACCACACACTTGCATTTTTTTCTTGATGTTTACCTAGGACTGCAGCCAGATGGGCACTGAAAACTGGTTTCCGAGATCAGAATTTGGGACAGCCATAATCTAATCTGACCTCCTGTGTAACCCAGGTCAGGGAGTTTAACATGGTAATTCCTGCAAGGGAATGAATTAGTCTTCCTGACTGTGCTGTGAACCCTGCTCAGCCCAGCAATTTGTGGTTGAATTAGGTATATTCAGTCTTGTGTCTGAGGCAATGATGAATTTTTGTCTCCCTTGGTCGATAAAGGTCTGGTTTGTTGCATTAGATTTTCTCACCAGCCACACTCAAGAGATGTTTGACAGTTAAATTAAACTAGAGGAACTATACGCCACATGATAGAGGTATACTTTGGATGTGTACAAATATATTGTGTCACTAATATATTAACCCTGCAAATTCTTGAGTAAAAAGGACAATGATTACAGTTGTGATTTCCCACAGATGACTCTGAGTTACTTGTGCACACAGTTGTGATTCAGAGGCCGTAGGAGTTGGTGCAGATAATACAAAAGGAAGTTTATTACTTCCTCCTCCACTTCACCTTTCTGACCCTGCTTCTCTCCTGCCTCCACTTCTGATATTATTTTGGTTATACGAAGACTTGGGAAGGGATGCTGGCTATATTTCATGGGGTACCCGCTTGTGAAAACTGAGTCATGTTCTCCCACAAGAAGTGTTTTTATCAGAGTATCTCACCTCTTACATAATATGAGAAAGGAAGGCAAATACATTGGAGAAAGGAGAAAGCTAAATGTTCAAAGCCTCAGAGATCTCAAAATGATCCCACCACTTGTTAAATGACCAAAGGGAGATCACTCTTGACCAGAGTCTTTCCAGCAGAAAGCTGCTCCAGAGGCTGCTCCTTGCCTGCATCTCCAGATAAATGAGTTCATATGCAAATACATCACCTGGAATATACAGCCATATGTGCATGTTTTGTATATAGCTACACACATGCTTACTTGCATAATATATACATACAGATCCCTGCATATACCTGGGCTACTGCAGCTGGAACTGAGCGCTGTCGGTGCCTCATAGTTTCCAGTAGAGGGGATATATGTATATGCATACACACACATATATACACATACATGCATCAACTTTCCCGTTTTCCCTGCCAAAGACAGGGATTCCTCTGTACCCTGTGCCCTTGAGCACCAGGGAAGAGACACTTCCATCATGTTGGGGCTGGATAGACCAGAGAGAGGTGCAGTCATAAAACAAAGCTCTGCTGATTTCTTGGGAAGGAGGAAAAAATCTCTAATTAAGCAAATATACACACAGGGCCCAATACTGCCCTTGGTACAGCTGTGCTCTCCTTTGGGGTCACTGGCAGAATTTAGCTGGTGTATTTTTCCTGATCTTTTCTATTTGCAGGTTCAGTCACTTACCTGAGTAAAACTCATCTCCTTCCCATAAAACCATGGCTGCATTTTACCTAGCAGGTCAGCAATGCTCAATCTGTGGCCTTTGACATCTGTGCAAGCATCTAAGAAAACAAGCCCTTTACCAGTCAGTTTAAATTGCTAAAGCAGAATCTTTCCCTCCACCAAGGCCAACAAACTGAATAGGGCTGAAGACCTCCAGAGTGGTTTTAAACTTACAGGTCAAAGAGCCTGCAACAAAAAACAAGTGAGGAATGAATGACAAGTGCCTTCTGCTTCTGCATCCATCCTCTTGCTGCTGCTTCTAATTCTTCATCTCATTTCCCTCTCTGTGGGCAAATTGGGTGAGTGGGTCTCAGGTCATCTGTGTCTAACGGAGTACAAGGAAATCCTGCAGCAATATGTATCGGTTATGGTATCTTTTGGTACCATGGATTTTGTGACATTCAGGCAAGGAAGCATCATTTTATTGACAGCTGGAACACCCAGGCTGTGCTTTCCCCCTGCACTCACTGCTTGTGGCTCACGGAATGAGAAGCTCTCCTTCAAATGACAAGCTCAGCCTGAAGACTAGTGATCAGCTGGAATGGGTGGAAATCAAAACAAAGCTGTTGGTTTGGGGTATTTTTTTTTTCTTGGCACCTGATGAATTTGTTTCCATGCAGAAAAATTCAGAGCCAAGATTTTTTTCCAGAGATCTGAGATCACTACTTTGCCTCTTCATACATTTTCTTTTCTTAATAGGGTTTTATTTTTTGTGATATCAAACCAATAAGCACGGAGCTTGTGGAGACCTGTTCACACGCTGAACCTGGAGAACGGAGGGGAAAACCCAAACCAGTATTGCTGCATCGCTAATGGTGCAGAGGCTCAGATAACAACTATGGCCGCTGGATAGTTCGGCTCTGCATTTAACCCACCTTTCCTGGCTCCCTTTACAGCTCACTTTTAAACAACAAGCACTTTCTCTTTCCCTAGGCTTTTCCTTAATTGGATTTTTGTTGTGATTTTTTTTTTTCTTTCTTCTCATCTGTGGCTTAAAAACTGTAAAAAAAATAGCTTGGAGGAACCAAAAAGAACCAGCACTCCAGAGAATTTCAGGCAGGAATTGCACAGCTTTCCTAAAAAGTCATTTTGCCCGTTACTGATAGGATGGGGAGGGAAGGGAGATGGGAGGCGTTGAAATGCAAGTTTAAATCAGGAATCCGGGGCAATTTCCTTGTAGAAAGCAACACCCTAGGAGTTGGGTCAATATTGCTATCCCAGCTTTATATATGGATGTGTAATAAAGCATTTATGGAAAGGGCTTTGGGAAGGGGCCGACTGTTACATTCTCTTTGTCCCATACTTGTTTTTCCCGAGTCCTTGCTGGTCCCAGAGGGTAGCAGAGCTGGGACTGGCATGGAGGCTTCTTGTCTCCTGTTCCCGTTCCTCGTGGCTGAGCCATCGCTGTCCACAATAACTCCGCTCCTGTGGGATCTATAAACTGTTCACACTGTGCTTGTTACCAATCCCGATGGCAGTCCCCCTGCAGAGGTCCTTCAATGAAAGTAAGGATTTAGCCTGCTGCAAGAAAACTGCTGACAGGCACTGTGCATAGTCTTGCGTCTCCAAGATTTTCATGTTTGGTGTCCCATAGGCTCACAAATGTATATGTACATTGATCCTTATAGGACAAAAGCTTCTGAAAAAGCAAGAGCAGTGCTTGTTCTGCCATCACATGGTTTTGCCAGTTTTCAAAATGCACTGGGCGCCAATTATCATCTCTTTTGAGGAAACACTCACTCACAGGCCTTGAGTCAAAAATGCTGCAGACGTGCTGGTAAAGGGATGGTGAGACTTTTCTCAAGCCGTGCCAGTCGCTGCAATGGCAGCTGGATCCAGGCCTGAACTGGGGGACGCAGCAGCAATCCTCTGTATGAATAACAACAGTGACTCCGCAGGCATCCTGAAGTCACTGACTGCTAGAGGGCTTGCTTCTCCTCTCTTTCCAGAAGATTGCAGCATCCTGTTGTATCGGGGCTGCAGCCACTGGCATGAACTAGGGACAGGACTGCTGCCAGAGATCTGGAGACATGCTGATCCCCACTTTGCTTTTCTGGACTTTGTTACCTTATGAAAGAAGCAATCAGCTTTCTTATAAGAGAACAGGGCTTTGCATTATTGCAGCATTTTTCACTTTCAAATCACTTTAGAAACATTAAGTGCTGCATCCTCACAACACACCTCCAGGGGATTGCAGATATGTTTTATCTTAATTTTATAGCTGTATTTAAACAAGCAAACAGGAAACTAGTTTCTCATCAAATCTTCATTTTGTGGCCCTCAGGTTAGACCCAGAGGCACAGTCCCATCCTCTGTCTGGCTTGGGGTTGGTCTCTAATCAGACTGAGATGGCATTGGCACAGAAAAACAGCCCAAAGAATAATCTGCGGCAAGCTGTAAGTGCCAGCACCAGGCTGCAGAGTGGCTGCATGTCCTAGCTTTACTTTCAAGTGTAAATGTTTAAGCTCTTGGGCATTTGCAACCTTCTCCACTCCGCCCATCCGACACAGCGCATGGCATTTTGCAACTGCAGCTCATCCTCTCTGACTGAGCACCTTATTTTAAAGGCATCTATGCCATCTAGCTTACAGCCACACAGGCCAAAAGAAAATGACCTGGTGCTAAAGCACGGTCATATTAATCTCTCCTAAAGCATATTTTCAGGCTTCATTGACTGTATATAGTCAACTGTGAAGACCAGGTACAGAAGCAGCAGGATGGGTGAACCAGCACCCTGGCCCTGGAGAAGAGCAAAATGCCCCAAGCACTGCCAGGCTGCTGCTGGGAGCCTGGTGCTCCTACTCCTTCATCCAAGACAGATTTCACACTCTTCAGAGGATCAAAATAATTTTTACTGCTTGCGTTGTGTCTTCTCTCTTGCCTGTCCTGCATCAGCCTATTCACATTCCCATATGCAAAATTTTCTTTTAGTTCTTTTAATTTTATTGAATAAAATATAGCTGTCTGACCACTGTTTGAAGCTCCTAAATAACCTTATTTTTGAGCAAGCATGCTCACTTTTTACACTATGGTGCAGTGTGATTTCCATGGTGGTTAGAAACGTAAATAAATCGCCAAGGCTCTGAGTCCCATCCTGGTTGTTCATACCTCCTGGTCAGGATACGCTGCAGCCAAACCCGCTGGGCTCATTTTCATATTGCATTTCCCGGAGACTCTGTGTAAATAAAAGGGCTGTGAAAGCCCCCTGACTGTTCCCAACGCTTTCATGAGGGCAAAACTTAGGAAGTTAGAGCCCTTGTTCTCTATGCCTCACATGTTGATAGACTTTTAACACAAGATTTTGAAAAAGGCCAATGACTCACTTCAAAGGAAAACCCCACCGTGGGATGGCAGTTCCTGATTGTCAGAGACCCTTTAATCTGAACATTATGGTGCATCTGCTGAGACGTTATATCCATGAATACTGTCCAAGTTTCTATTCAACATTCAGAGGCCAGACATCACATCTGAAAACATGACACTGCTGTTGTTCTTGCTCCTGTACCAGCCTACACGATGAACACATCCATATGTGTTTGTGCAGCACATAAGACAAATAAAGGCTGGATTTCCCAAACTGCAGCCACAGCAGAGTCAATGAACTCATAAACATCAGTGAAAAACTTCTCCACATCAGTGGATTTCTTGCTTATGGAAGATCACTTGTACGTCTGGATTTCCTACCGCTATGAAGAATTACGGCTGTAATCCTACATGAATTGTTTTTCAGTGTTTTAACTTCAGCTAACCATCAGGCGGGCAAGATAGCACAAGCCACATGGACTGAGCTAGTCTGTGATCTCACTCCATTACACAAGAGTTTTAGGAGCCCCAGTGGTGTAACATTGCACAGAAAAAGTTCCAAGGAGTTTGGGGGTTATAGACAGTCATGAGGAATTATTTTATGTCATGGGAGAGAGAAATGGGAATGAATGGGAGTTCAAAGTCTGGATTACAATAAGGCCAGCAAACACATTTCTATGGCCTGCAAGCGTATGGAGATATCATACTTGGCTCATTTCCTTCTCTCTTGCCCGTAGCAGCCACGTCTTCAGCTCTGCTTTATTTGTGCTACGCTAATGTCTCAATAAAACATGACTGTGGGGCCTGATCCTCCCCAGTAGGTAGCTGTCACGATACCAGTGCGTCTGTGTGAACGCCAGCGAGGGCTCAGGTCAGCAGCTCTGTCCTGGGCAGGGAAACACTATTTCCATTACCTCTTTTGTTTGTTGGCTTCCCCCGCCCCTTAAAGACATTTACATTTCAGCCATAAGATATGTGCAAATTCAAACTTGTTCTGGACGAGGTTTCCTCCAAGAAGTTTGTATTCTAAGCTTCTATTAAATTTTCCTATAAAATTGATATGTCTGTTCGTAGGAAAGCATTGTGAAGGGCAGGCTGGGCTTAACTTTGCCAAATTTAGTTTGGATTTATATTGGCACCACCGTCGAGGGGTGAGGCAACAACAGGCTGAAGAAAAAAATGGAGGACCTGGAGGAGATGGGGTGACATTGAAAGAGCAAGAGAGAAAACAAGGCTCTGCAAAATGGGGTTCCCACCCTAACAACAAGGAAGGTGCAGAAGAAAACAGTACTGTCAACTTTCCCCTCTCAGGGATTACTCACCAAGACACACAGAAGGTATTTTGATCTCCAAACCTTTCTGAGTCCTTGCGTTTCAGAGCTCCACTGCTGTCTCAGAGCTGCCCCTTGCATCTCTCCCTGCTGCCAAGGATGGGGCTGGCTTGGATGCCCTGGCTGACGTCTGCACTTACCTCTGCTTCCTCCCTGAAAAGTTTTGGTCAAAATGAGCCATCCCGCTTCAGTCCCATGGTTTAAACTTTTTAGATTGCTGCTGCTGAAACCCACTAAGGAGCAACTACCCAAGCACATGAGCGAGCTGACCTGACAGCATAACTCCTTAGAAACTTGGGAAAAAAAGCCCTGAAGAGTTTTAAGAAACCACATTATTCTAACAGTTCAGATTTTAGAAAAATACTAATGCCAGATTTGCTATCATGCCCAAAGCACTGACGGGAAGACTGACATTGGTCAGGAGGAAAGCTCCTTGTAAACCAGTCAGGAGCCCATGTACATTTTTCCTACCAAAACAGCTGCCCCAGCATTTTAAGCAATTGCCATCGAAGGACTGGATAGGCTACAATCACAAATTACTTCTGTGTACTGCATAATATCTGCATTTTTATGCCATTTGACTGGATTTTTGATGGTGTCTCACATTTTTACTGGGCATTGCCCTCTGCTGTGGTGAGCACAGTCTTTAAAAGAAACCCCACTCTCATCTGCGTGCTCAGTGCTTTGCAGAGCTTTCATGTTTGTCAAACAGTGTCCTCATGTCCCTTCTGTACCCTCCTGGGAGCCTTCGTGCAGCAGCTTTCTGTGGTTGTTTTAGTTATCTGTATACTTTTCTCCTTGAATCAGATTACTTCTCCCTTCCTAGACAGATTACACAAACTGTTCCTTACGCAGACACCATGAGTCTTTCCGCCCCCAGAAATTGCCACACAGCTCCTTGCTGTGCCCAGATTTCTTAAATTCTTGGTCATCTTCCTTGATTCAGCTATATGTCAATGACCCTGGTTATGACACCAATGTCATTTCAAACAAGGACATCTGCAGCTGGAACTTCATATAATAGCTTTTTTCTTACTACATAAATAGAAATATATACTGTAGTCCTTTGTGGGTGGAGCAGTGAAATGACCATGATGGTTTTTGTGCCCCATTAGCAGCTCTGACCTGATTTAACACAGGTCAGCTCACGTAGCCTCTTACTCCACGTTTTCCATGGATGGAGTGCAGATGGGTCACATGTGCCAAGCTCGTGGGTTTGTGTCACGTGCGATGAGACAGGAGAGGATGGGAGGGAATTCATGCCACCTCACTGGGGTGCTCTAGTTATAACCCTAATCACCCAGCCTCTTTCTTTAACCGCTGTTTAACCTAATTCCCTTCCCTCTGTCAGAGGGACATGTTTGTTTTTCCCATGTCACCCCCTACAACTCTGGTACAAGAACAGCATCGCTGTAAATGTGGTGACTGCAGCAAAGGCACAGGATGAGGGATCATCTTCACAGTGTGGACCATCTTCATGGGCCTGGTAACAGAAGTGAGATTCTCATGCTCAGCCCAATGAAATCCAGTGGAAACAATGAGATTGGGGCAGAAGCACGATGGTCATTCCAGTTTTACCAGTAAAGCATCAGTTACTGAGTTAATAGTGTTCAGTTTTCTCCACACAATGGTTTCCTCCAGAAGATGATCTCCTTTATGTCCATAATGACTGTTCCCAAAATGTATTTCTCCCTGTGAAAAGGCAGTCTATCTCGTGCTGCTTGTTACGGTCAGTAACACACATCCTTAAGAAGGAATATGTGCTTTTCACAACTTCTTTACCCTTACTGGATCTGAGGACCTGCTCTTTTCCCACACGTATGAGCATCCTCCTTCCTCCATCCTTTCTGTGTGGGTAACTCATGGCCCTGCCGCACTCCAGGGTTTGTCTTGTAACTTGTGTAGTTCATGGAATCATAGAAGACCTCAGGTTGGAATGGACCTCAAAATATCATCTGGTCCAACCTTTTGTAGGAAAGAGAACCTAGGTGAGACTAGATGTTCCATCCCTGGAAGTGTTCAAGACCAGGCTGGACGGGGCTTTGAGCAATCTGGTCTAGTGGAAGGTGTCCCTGCCCAGGGCAGGGGGGTTGGAACTAGGTGATCTTTAAGGTCCCTTCCAGTCCCTTCTATGGTTCTATGACTGTCTAGCACCCTGTCCAATAGCATCTTGAAAACTTCCAGCAATGGGGCACTACCATATCCCTGGGGAGGTTGTTCCAGTGATTGGTTGTTCTTACTGTAAAGAAAATTCTTTCTTATATCATGATGAAACCCCCCTGGTGCAACTTGTACACTCTGCCCCTTTTCTTTTCCATGTGGCTCCTTGTGAATAAGGACTCTCCATCCTCTTCGTAGCCACCCTGTATGTACAGGAATATTGTAATGAGATCCCCTCAAGCCTCCTGTTCTCCAGGGAGAAGGATCTAACTCCTTCAGTCTTTCTGCAAAATTCCTGTGTTCACAGTGTCTCCTACTAGACACACCATGTTTATGCAGGACCTCCTTGCGCAGCCCATGTTTACTGCCCATGACCCTGCCACTCTCCCGTGTTTATATTCTGTGGCCCGTATTTACATCCTGTGACATCCAAGGCCCTGCTGTCTGCCCGTGTTTTTGTCTTCCAACATCTGTCGCTCAGTGCACCTTTGCTCTTGGGTTCAAAGTTTAAAATGAAATGTAGTCATAAGCGGAAGATAAAAAAAAAAACAGAAGTGAAACAAGACACCTATATCCTTGTGTACTTCTGCTGATGTCCTTGATATGAATTGATCTTTCCATCCCCCTTGATATGCAGCCAGCGGACCCTTTGTACTGTGTGGGATGCAGAGATCAAAACAAGCACATTTAATGAGCTCATTTCTAACAATATTTTGAAGTTGTCTTTTTCAAGTGTATTTCCTAAATTCTCTCTGGGTATACTTTGCATTTCTCTCATTAGAAACATGCTCTTCCAGTCAGGCCGCTGACATCACAGAGAAAGCTACTGCCGTCAATTGGAAGCTGAAACATAATTTGAGGTGCCTAAACTCACATTCACACACACAGAGTTAAAACTCTCAAACGTGCATCGACCCTTTTTAATCCAAGCAGCTCATGGAAATTCAGGATCCTGTAAAACATTTTGGTTACAGGGAGAAAACTGAAGATAGGTTCAAACATTTTCACACCAGCTGGTTTGCTGCAAGAAAGTACAAAGCCCTACTTCCCTGAACGCAGGAGCAATAAGTTACTGTTCATGCACAGCTGGCTTTCTTTTCATCACAATTCCCAAACTGTGTGAGCTCTTCCCAGGTTTTCTGTCCTGCGCCCTCTCCCCAGCAGCATGTGGCTGTGATTTCTCAGGCTGTCCGCCCACCTCTCCTGCAGCTTCAGAGCTGGGGCTCTCTGCTGCTCAGTCGCAGGCTCAACCATTGCCCTGTTTTCACGTCCAGAGCCCAAATGATCTCTCGAAAAATTTCTTCACTGGGATCTATCAAATTCCCATGTTATCTGTGCTCACATTAGGCTTTTTGAGGCTTCTAGTTTCCTAAAAGACCTTAATGGCATCTCACAGTTAAACTAAACAAAGGCTGGGCAGGATGTGCTGGTCAGGAGCTTTTGCTCAAGCTCCATCACAGCTTTCTGGTTTCACAGCCGCGCTGTGCATTGCCACCCCCTTCCCTGTGCTGGGAAGCCAAATCTCCTCCAGCGTCCCGTCACGCCGTGGTTGGTGCCAACCCTCCCAGAGCTGCCAGAGCATCATCTCCTGTACTGCCTCCCCCTGCTACCTCCTCTGAAGTTACAGTTTCTATTTAAATGCTCCCGGTCTGGCTTCTTTTGGGGCTGAGAGGGGATAGAGACCCCTCACAAAAGAGGCAGATCCAACACAAGCCTCCCACAACAGGGCTGGGCCGGGATGGGGCCAAATGGTTTCTGTGGTGGCTGGGAGGGATGCCACAACCCTGAGCACTCAGGGAACAGAAAATGCTGGATTTAAATCAGACCCAAGCTGTGGCTCTAATGAGGATAATGGCCCGTACTTTAAAGAGCTTGAATTCATCAACATTTGGAGTGTGCTGTGCTGTTAGACTCAGTTATTACCATTAAGTATTGTCCTGCTATTTGACCTAACTCACAAATTGTTTCTTTCCATCCCAGAATGATTTGGAGCTAGAAATAAGCCAAGTTTCATGAGTGCACGAAGGGTGAATGCTCAGAGGCATCGTGTACACCACAGGCCACGCACACCTCACGCCATCACCCGCGTACCCCTCCTCAGAGCCCTGCGGCTCACGTGTGGCTGCAGAGGGGTGTAGGGCCCCTTGGGTGCATACACCATGGGTTGTTATTTCCAAGGCTGAAGCACATATACTGTTAGAAATGTGCCTTTTATTTCTTCAAAATTCACCTGGATACAGTGTGCAGCCATGGCTTTTATTAGTTTTGTTTTTTCCCCCCCACATTTCATTTTGCAAAACAAATGCCTGTTCTGTAATCAGACTTCTTTCACTCTTGTTTTTAATAATTTGAGAAAATTGAGCTCGTATTTCTCATTGGAAGTGGTTTTTTTTTTTCTCCAGTGCTCAACTAATTCCCATGACTAATTCCCATTTCTTGACTTCTTCAGTTTGCCAGCATCTTTATAAAGGACACCAGAACTACCAGGATTTTTCCAGGATCAGCTTTAGGCAACTGGAGAGGCAAAATGTCTTCTCTGCTCCTACTGAACAACTTCCTTGTTTGTACAGACAAAAACTGCTTTATCCTTTTCTGTCACCTTTGGAGCTCATATTGTGTTTCTTGCCAGATAATACCCCTAAATCCTTCCAGCATTACTGCTTTTCAGAGGCAGCCCCATTCTGAAGGTGGTCAGCTCTCCTTGCTATGAAATATGTAATTTTCCATCTCTCTGATCTAAACCACAAGTTGTTTGAATCAGCTCAATTTAGCTCTCTCCAAATGATTCTATATGACAGCCTTATCTTCATCATTATTTATCATTCTGTCAAACATTGTGTCATCTACAGTAAATTATCTCAGCACTGTTTCGTATCTTTGCTTCCAGAAGATTGCAGAAAACGTGGAATAGCATTGAGCATATACGGATCCCGGCAGTTTGTCATTAGATGATTTCCCCTTGACAGGCACTTTTTGAGACCTATCAATTAGTGTCTTTACAATTCAATTAATGCGTGCTTTATTAACATTGTATGCTGTTCTTTTTAATTGCAGTGCCGCAGGAGTACTAAGCTCTAAAACCCCCTATTTACCACCACCACTCAACTCTGCAGTGCCCCCAATAATGAAATCAAACTAGTCTGAAAAAGACAGTGAACCATGTGTCTGCCATTAATTATGTCCTCATTGTTTCTTTCTTTGCTAACTGAATCTTGCTATGGAAGCATTCCCATTACCTTGTGACAGGGTAGTTGCACAAATAATCTTGATTTCCATGTGTGAGTACCTTCACATGGGCCCATTTCCAGCCCTCTTGAACTTTCCAGCTTTTCCAACCTTTATCATCAGTGTGCCAAGTTTCCCTCCCCTAACTCCTTTATGGCTCTAGAGTTCAAGTTACCTGGACCAGCTGATTCTCAAACATGTTCACCATTGTGCTGTTAATGGACTGGGAAGCCATAGAAACTCACTGTTCTCTTTCCTGCCAATACAGAAGTATTTATTGAATGTTTTCACTTTCTTCTGTGGAGCTCCCAAAAGGAGGTTTCTGATTGCAGTTTTACGAGGAAGTTACAAAGTCTGGTCCCCGCGCCAAGTTCCCCATTCATGTGGAGTGTTTTTGTCTGGCTCAGTGCTATCTGAATATAAGCATGTTGGCAAATAGGACTGGCAGAGACTTGCTGTGATATAATCTTGTGGCCTTATGATATAATCCCTTTCACAAACTGTTTAAGCCTAAAAGTGACTGGATTGTTTGTTTCTCTGGGAAAGGCTCAGAGAACCTCATTGCTCTGGAAGAAACTTCCTCCAATTTCCAGCCTAACCTTATTCATGGCTAGCTTATAAATACTTTGCTGCACCAACATTTTACTTTTTCTTAAGCATCTTTTCCATCCCTTGCATGAGAGCATTATTATACAACACAGTCTTTGATGTGATGGGTTAAAGAGCCAAGGTGTTTTGGTTTCTCCATGTCTAATAGACTCCTTGTTCTTCCAGCCATTCAAGCTATTCTTCTCTGAACTTGTTCCACTTTGAATTCTTCTTTCCTGACCTTAGGATGACCAAATGAGGTCTTATCAAAGTTTTGCATAACAGTACTGATATTTTTTTTTTTTTTTTTTTTCTGGCAATGCTTCACTCAATGTGTCCCACTTCTCTCTCTTAAATGCCCTATTACATGTATTCTTGCTTCTTGTTACGGGGTGGAGATTCTAAGGAGATGGTAAGAAAAGTAAAAATGCAAATACTTATAAAATAAATCATAGACTGTGATGTCAAAAATCTCCACAGTATCTTAGGGGCCTAATCTCACTTTCATGGGTGTTTCAGCTGTAGTGCAGTTTTCCACAGTGCTCAGGCATGTGACGTACATGTGCCCTTTAAATTCAAATTCAGGTAAGACCACACCTGCACCTTTAGGTGCCTAAAACATCTGACCTTAAGCATGTGAGTACCTCTTAAAAAGGACTCAGCTTGTAGGTCACTTACTTAGACATTTTTTAAACTATTCGCTTAGAGGTCATACAGTGGGCATGGCGTGCAGCTCTAAGAGCATTGTACATGGGATGCATCAGTAGTGACTAATCATGACTGTATGGAAAGTCTTCAAAGTATTCAACTAATAAAAGCAACAGCAGAATTTTCCTTAAATAGTCTTATACCAGGAAAAAGCTAACAGGAGTTTTCCATTGAACAATGAAGGACAGCTCACTGACAGACCTTGTTACAGAAAAGAAACACATGTAGGATCCCTGATCTTCTCACTTGCATGCACTCTGGGAGTTTAGCGTCCAGTATTTTTATAGTATTAGCTTTCCTCTTTCTATGTCATGCTTATTACCTTACACCTTGCAGAAAATTGTCCTTTATCCCATTTGGCAAGGATTCAGGTTCCTCCATACAGGGAATACCCAAGAAGGCCAACAGGGAGGAGTGGAGGCAGAGGATGGTCACTGCGTGAGGAAGACCTGTGTGTGCCTCAATTCATCTGCCAAGGGAGGCAGCTGAGGGCTTCGAGATATATGACTACAAAATCATGAAGAAAGAGGGTCAACTGAGAAGAATTGTCTGCTTTTGCTGTCAATATAAGACCAAAACAAAGACAAGAGATGTAAATTCAAACCACACAGAATGAAACACTTCTTTACCTGGTGCCTGAGTTCCTACCCTATGGGCATGTGTATGCTGACAGAGTACATGGGGCAAGTGACACTGTACGCTTGCATTTTCCTTATATTTTTCCCTAGATGTCTGGTTTCGGTCCCTATTGGAAACGTGATTGTAGGCTAGCTGAACCTTTGGTTGGAGCTGGCATGAATGTTTTCTGTTCTTGTGTGGTGTAGGTGCACGCGTGCTCGGCTTTGGCTGAGCTACACTGTCAAACGCAGACTGTTGACCCACTTCCTTACAGAATCACATGAGAGAAACGTGAGGGAGGTTTTGGTGTTGTGCCTGGCTCCTGTTCATGGCAAATCAATATTGCAGAAGGTCATGGAGATCAGCTGCATTTCTGATCACAACCAGTTTCTGTTGCCATTAATTATTTTGCCTGACTATAGCGTGCCATGGGGGCTGCTGACTCCTCCTCATCTCTGACAGCACGGCTTCATGTTGCAAATAAACCAGTTTTGGAAGTAGCTGGTGTTTAACGCAATGCTCCTGCTTTGCTCTCTCCTCCATCCTTGGCTGCACAGTTTCTCCCCATCTCTCCCCTGCCCTGGCACTTACCTTACCCCACAGCAAGCTGATTCAGGGATCCAGTCCCCACAAAATTATTCCTTCTTTTGTGGGGTTATTGTTCCCATGGGTTAGCTGTGTCACAATGAGGTCAGAGCACTATTACTGGTTAAAGGGAAACAGTGGGAGGGGATGGGAGAGGGAAAGAGGAGTACATTTCTCATGAGCCATTGTTGTTAGTTTGGCTGTGCATCATGAACCCTCACCCCAGAAAACTCTGAATCTGTCTGGATGGCGAGTTAACATCTCTGTCCGTACCACTCTGCTGTGGAGAGAAGTTTGCTTAATACAGTCCTTTGAAATACGATTTTGAAAAAAAAGATGGATCTTTTCATGTGTTTTTAGCTCAGGCATTCGTTTCTTAAAAACAAAGACCATTGGTAATCATGTCTTCATGGAAGACATACAGAAACGAACATTATTTTAACATATGACTCTTCTTAAATTAATGGCTATAAGATAATTAACCAGCCCGTAATTAACTTTGTGGTAATATTTTTCAAAACAGACAACCAAAACTTAACTATGCTTGCATTAAAATCTTGATATAAAGCCTCTGCTGTAATAACGTCAGATATCTAATAGCAATTTCAAGCATTTTATTAGACTAATTCTTTGGGTTAATTGATCAACTTGCACTTCAAATTATCGTTATGCTCTTCACAAACAGCAATTAATTAAGCCTTATGCTACTCCTGCCAAGTCAGTTTTATAGCAGTGATATGAGGTCCAAAAGATTTTGAGTTTCCCCCTCCCATCCTGCTTCCCTGAGGAGGCGAAGGTGGCTGTGCTCCAGCCTTGTGCACCTCTGCCTGCTGCTGGAGTAAGGTGCCCAAATTATGACAGAAGAGTCAACGACGACAACCTCAGCATGCAAGAAATAGGTAGGGGCAGTTTATACTGGGGAATCTGGTCACTGCTGGGACCCTGACGCATTGCAGAACCACGAAGGTACATTGCTAAAAAGGGGCAACGGCCATATAAAATGAATTTGCCTTATAGTGAGATATGGAAGGAGTCCTCATGTGCTGAAGCTTCAGTCAGAGATGAGCCCTTTCTGCTCTGTGAAAGTCTAATTTAGAAGCAGGAAATTCCTCGGAATAGCCAGCTCCCAGTCCCAGCTGAGAACTGGCTGATAAAAGAGCTGTGAAATATTAACTGTGCATAGTAGCAGAAGATCAAAACCAGATGTGGTCTAGAAAATGAGTTATACCTAGAGTGAACACAAGCCTCTGTACAGTGTCCCAGGCTCCAGCAGCATCTGGCATGTCCATGCTGGCTGGCAAGGGCTCTGCCTGCCACCTCTGCGGTGCCCGGGGCTGGCCAGCCGGCACCTCCATCCCTTCTCGAGTTGGTGCTCTCTCTGTGCTGGCACATGGGAAGAGCTGATATTCACCCTTTTCTCAGGAGTTGCCTTTGTATCTGATTGATTGCCTGGAAAATAAATGTTCTCAAACAAGTTACAGTGCTTGAGAACACAGTGAGATGACAATGCTGCAGGAGCCACTCTGGTGTTATCACTCAAGGATAGAGGATGAGCATGTGTTGCAACAAGAAACTCTTTCTTAGGGCCATTTTGGTGGTAACTTGGGCTGTTATGGGACTCCCAAGGATGCATTTCATGTGTGCAGTGGTTATCTGGACTCCTGCATCACAGGATGGGTCTAAGCACTGGGCGTGAGTTGGGAAAGCTGATGAGGGCCAACCAGCCCACCAGCTCAGCCTGCGGCTGGACGCAGGATGCGGGTGTCTGACCCATGCAAGAGCAGCCTCCTGCTTTTGTCTTCTGCTCCAGACAGAGTAGCTGAATTTAGATCTCCCCCAGTCAGGGGCTGTAGCACGCTCATGGAAGCTGGTAACAGCCGCATCCAGCAATCCCATCGTGATGAGATGTTTGCCTGCTACTGTCACCGACAGCTTTGCTGTTGCAAGGGGAGCAGCAGGCTGGCAGTCCTTCCTGGGGCATTCACTCTTGCTATTTATCTGGAAATGCCATAAGCCTTGGTTAGAGGTGAATATGAACTACTTCAAAGTTGGGAAGTGTTTGGGATAGAAATATCATTTTAGGATCGCTACAGGAACTGGGCAGAATGTGGGTGCACAAACCCATGTTTAAGTTGCCCAAAAGACACAATCCTGCTTTCCAGGGTGCCGGTTATTGCTGTTTTCCAGGTGCTGGCAGCTCAGACCTTTCAGTGACTGTAGTTGTATTTGTTCATTACAACATTTCCAACAACTAAGGTTTGGTTTTTTTTTATCAGACTGTCTTGAATAAGGATACAGGAGTGTAAAGTTTTGGTCCTGGCTGGAAGTTCATCCAGTCGCAATATTTCCTTACTCCCTGGCCTTATGCTTTCAGCTTACATTACTTACTTTCTAAGCAGATTAAGTTTTAATATCTGTTGTGATTTAGCCCGAGTCACCACACAGTTTTTCGCTCACCTTCCCTCTCCCCAGTGGTATGGGGGAGAGAATTGGGAAGAAAGGAAAACTCATGAGTTGAGATTAAAACACTTTACTAAAATAGCAAAGGAAAATTACAATAATAACAGAATATAAGGGTACTTATATATACAAAATGAACAGTGCACAATTTCTCACTACCCAATGTCCCAAAAAAGCAATCATGGAGACAAAACCGAGCAGCAAGCAAAGGAGCGAAAGTGAGCCAGCAAGGTAGAGGGAACGATGCCAGCAAGTGAGAGGGAGAGATGGAAGAAAATGGACAATGGATGCCCCCTCCCATGGGCAAGCTCCACTTATACACTGAACATGACGTTTATGGCATGGAATATTCTTTTTGGCCAGTTTGGGTCAATTATTCTCGGTGTCTTCCTCCCAGCTTCCTGCATCTGCACATTAGTGAGACTTGGAAAGCTGGACAGTGTCCTTGGTCTCATTAACAACAACTCATATCATCAGGGTGTTTATCAACATTCTTCACATCCAAAATCCAAAACACACCAGCTCCTGAGAGGAAAATTAACTCTATCCCTGCTGAAACCAGGACAATATCTTTTTAGTGTTGTCCAGCAGATATTTTTATAAGATTTTACTTAGTTATAACTATCAAGTATTTTCACAATGAATTCAAAGGGGAAAAAAAAAGAGAGAGTTTAATTTCTTTGCACAGAGATTACAGTCACTCAGGGAATTCTTTGTCTCCTTATGACCCAGTGAACAGGAATGGGATGCTTTTGATTGCTACCCAGAAGTGACTAGCTGGCTCTGACTCACTGCATGCAGTTTTACCTACAGCCACCAAAACACTCTGAGGCACAAGGAGATACACAGCAGCTGACCATGAGAGGTCATCGTGCAGAGGACATTACAACCATGCAGGCACTTTAGGCACAGCTCCTGGTGGACAGCAGAAGCAGGGCACAAATATATCTATGTAATTCTTAATTAACTACAAAAAGTGGCTGGGTCCCATTTCCCCCCCCCTTCTCCCTCTTATTTCCTAGACCATAAACCAAGCCTTCAGCAGGTATAAACTGGCACAGGCTCTTTGACTTCAAAGGAGCTGCATCAGTTTGAACCAACAGAGATCCTGGTGCCATATGGCCCTAATTATGTTAATGTGAGGCCCAAAGGATGCAGCGCAATAATAAAGAGGAAATACTATGTGATCTATCATAGCTTTGGCACTCAAGGCAGGACTTTCAAAGGTATTTAGGCACCAAAAGAAGCAGACAGGTGTGTAGGAGATTTTCTGTGTTCCACTTCTCCACGATAAAAACTTATTTCTTTCTCTCCCAAACCAGGCTTGAAAGTTCCTGCAAAGGGGGAGAAACTGCTCACCCGAAGTGACCAGGGAGAGACATTTTATTTTTATCACCATGGAAATAAGAGATATTTTTCCAAGGTGGACCTCTCACTGCTTTGTCTCTAGACATACGACTTCTCTGGGTGCCCAGCGGGGTACCAGTGCTCGCAGCCCAGGGTAGCACCGTGCCAGCGCCTGCTGACACCTACGAGGGTACGGGTGAGTCTGCCGCAAGGCGAAGCTGGAGCAAAAATTCTGGCAGTGGGTAGGGATCTCAACAAGATGAATGATGCAAACCAGGCTTGCTCGCCCCGAGGAGCGTCTGCTACGCCACGCAAAGCCACCCTGCCCTGTTAAGGCAGCTCCTGGCAGTGCGGTCCTGGTGCACGGAGCTGCAGGAGGACATGAGGAGGACAAGTGCAACGTATTCCTGTTCTTGGCAAATGGAAACCTACCGCACCCTGAGTTCCCCCAGCCCATGGATATGGAAACCTTCAACAGCACGGAAACTTCCTCTGATTTTAAATCCAAACAACTAACTGCTATTATTCTTGGATATTTATATTACATTTTCCTCATATTTTCCATCTCATGGATGATTAAAAACAAATTACTGCATTAAGGTGTTTGAAGTTAGGATGCTCTGTGCAGCACTTGTTTGTTTCTAAGACCTTGTCAGAAATTTCCTGCTGATCTGGTTTTATGTCATCTTTACCTAAAACAAATTTTCACCAGGGACTGGAATAGTCCCTAAATAGTTTAAAAAGGGTTCTCCCAGCTCAGGCTGTTTTCTAAAAGCCTTGTAATCTTTGTCGTGCTAGGTAATGAAGCAAGATTGCTGAGAGCATAATCAGATTGCCCTAAAGGAGTGGGAAACAGATTGCTTAATATGGCAAGAGTTACCTCCCACATAATAATTTTCACAGTCATTTTTCATTGTTCTGCCTTCATATTGGTGTTCTCTTGTAGTGTACTTAGGAATGATGCAACTCTGAGGCTGTAATAACCTGGCAGGCAGCTGGATAAATTCCCTTTAAAAAAAAAAAGGTCACCATTTTACAAAGAGTTCCTAGCATTAAAACATGTTTATTGGTTGCTTACATTTTGCACAATTTTGTTCTTTAGATATGTTACTGTTAAGAGCACATGGATATATCAGTATCTGCGGTCCTGCTGCCCTTCTAAAGAGCTTGCGGCACTGGATGCTTTTGCTTTAATTCCCAACGTGTACTAATGTGTCAGGAGTACACGTTATCCTCGGGACTAGCCAGAAAACATGGAAAGTGAAGAAAGAGTAGGGTAAACAGAACAGTCAGACTATTCTTCCTGTACACGTGAGAATAAGGCTTAAGACTCTGCTCTGCCCGAGCCATGGAAACAGGGCTCTTGAAAGCAGGCAAATGCTTGTCTGCTCTGCTAGTCTGCAACGGGCCTCTCTAAATTCAATGAGATTTTTTTTTTTTTGCTATTAAAAGCAACTGTCAAAGTGAGTTTGATCAAAACCAACATATTTCTGAAAAACACTGGATTTTGTGTTTAAGGATTTCCTGCTGAACAGACTTGAGATCCCAGATGAGTTCTGGGCAACTGCAGTGAAACACGAGGGAAACTGAGTCAGGTGGGTTATCTGTGGTCCTTGATGCAGAAGGTACAAATAGTCCTGCCATCTGGTTGCAATAGAGCTGCTTCAATAAGAAGCCATTAAATTACTGATGGCGTCCCATAAGATAAAATATCCCAAATGATATTGCCAAAATGTAAACTGTTAATAGGGTCGTGACCTCGTACGATTTTAATTTCAGCAAGCGAACGTTTACAAGATGAAACCCCAGTCCTGCACATTTTTGCGATGGTAACTAATGTCACACATGTAAGCAATGTTTCCCCTTTGACTCAAGTTATTCACTGGCATAAATATTTGCAAGATCAGAACATTAACACCTAACTAACGTGTTTTAGGAAAAAATGACAACAACTCATATGGAAGTCTCTATAGTTTCTGATTATTTCTATAAAGTACCTGAAGTTCCTATATACTGCGCAGCAGGGAGTAACACACATCTGCTTTTAAAAATTCACAGGACTTCTTGACTTATACTCAACTGAGAAAAATGTGAAAAAAAAATTTATAGCAAATTCCTCAAATGTTTACTAGGTGAGGCATCAATAGCAAGACCTTAAATAGGCTCTTATAATTCCACAGTGAGGTATTTAAATACTGGTTTCATTTTACAAAATGCTGGACAACAGCACTGCTTATTGACATATTTTCTGAAGATGAAACCACAGACTTATGTTCTGTAGACCAAACTCCTATATTTAGGCAATCATTTGGAAAATTTTAATTGCTGCTTCCCTTAGGTGACATTTCATCCTTGTGTTTGGGTAGAAGATGCTCACCTAATCAGCACAAATGCTTTGCAACACCCAGCTATTGTGTTTTCATTAATTCTCTACCTTCTTAGTTTTATAAAACGCAGACAAATACTGCACTGAATATTTATTGGGGGCCTGGACAATAGCAGTCCATTGTTACAGCACATAAGTGTATGGTAAAGTCTCTTTTGCATTTCCCACATTTTACAACCACTTTCTTTTTCCTCTTCTTATGTCATAATCTCTGCAGAGAGCTGTGTGATGAAATCCTTAGCACAGTCTAGATAAAGGATTCATTATGATTCATCCAGAGTAGGAATAGCTGCGTGAACTTAAACTGAAACCAGAAAGTTTTTCCCCTGCATAGTCAAAAATCAGACATTGCCTCTTCACTTGCCTCAAGTCTCCTAAGATTTGTAAACTGTGTGGACAAGTGTGGGCCAAATTTCAAGTACCTCTAATCTCAGTGAGAGACTGGAGTTGAATCCAGAGAAAATACAGGAGTTTCACTTTTGGCCTCGCTCCTGGAAAAAAACAAGAGATTTGGGCTTTTATTTGATATGACACAGATCACGCCTTCAGTTCTGACACTTGGAAAAAGGTAAGGGCTCCAGCTGAAGAGAGAAGAAAAGGGCTGGAAGGAGTCTAAAAGAGGAGCAAATCCCGGACGCTGTGTTGTCATCACCACATTATGTAATTCTCCTTACAATCGTACTTATTATCATGTTAAAATCAGCTGAATTTTTTGCCCTCCGCCCCAGACTTGCTGGCACACTACAAGAGCATAAGGACGGCTGCAGGCCACCACGTCGGACCAGACATCCACCCAGTGCAGTGTCCCCTCGCTGTCACCATCCCCATCCGCTCCAGCCAGGCAATGGGACAATGGGACCAGCGCAAGCGCAGCCAGCCCGGCCCGCAGTCGTCTCCCAGCCCCTCTCGCCCATGGCACGGGGCCTCCTGTGGACCAGGGGTAGTGACTTTGCATTTAACACCCACTGTGGACTTCTACACAAATTGGTTCAGCTACGTTTTTTGAAATCATGTAAAGGCTTAACACCCATAAGATCCCATGGAAAGGATTGGGGTTTATTTTTGGCTTAAATGCACCTTGTTCAACTACCTTCCACTTCTGCAGTGTTCTTGGAAAAAAATCAGGAAAGCTCTTCTTTGTGGATACCAACAGGGAGTTTTTAAAGCTTCAAGCCATGATTTCTACATTTATGAGCCCCATGGAAAAGGCAAAAACAATCCAAAGAGGGTGGGAGACTGCAGAGGACTGTGAGGAGCCCACTAGATGCCATCACATGAAGCTGCCAGGAGCTCAGGGAAAAGCAGACACCGCTCGGGTCACCCGCTCCAGTGACAGGACGTGATGCAGTGCCAGCCAGGATGGCTGCTCAGAGAAAGGTGAGACCTGCCGGGCGGATGGCAACAGCAGAGCCTCTCAAATGGAGCAAATCAAAGGCTTGGAGTTATTTATGCTGGGGGGTAATGTTAGCTGGAGAATAATTGCTTTCAGACTGCTTTTGGACAAGCGGGTTTTGGCTGCTCTTAAACTGTTGCTTTTAGGTTGACCTCTCCAGGTTCATCTGGTGATCTTTATTAGTCACTGCTAGTAATCATAGCCTGCAGCTATAGGGCAAAGGAGCACAGGGGAGAAATAAAACATGGGAAGAGGTAGAGAGGAAAGGGCTCTGCTCGGGAGGGTCTGCTGCAACGTGGCCTCTGCCAAAACGTGGCTCATCCCTCCCTGCAGAGCGGGGACATTGCAGACTGACCTGCGGTTGTGCCCAGAGCCAAGACCGCCAGCCTGGCAGGGCGTGGGGGGTGAGGTGATGCAGGTTTCCCATAAGCCACCCAGATTAAACTGAGATGGTGGAGGTAGTTCAGGAGAGTAAATGGCAGCTGGTTGGTTTTTTTTTTTTTGGAGACCTCAGAGGATTCAGAGCTGCGGCAGTGGCAGCTGAGAGCCTACTGTCGTGGCTTCTGCTGAGGCAGAGGTAAAGCCCTGGTGACTCTGCTGGGGCCACGCAGTGGGCTGGACATTCCCCAACAAATTTCAGCTTGTTTTCAACTTTCAGGCTCATTGTATGCACATCAGTAAGTGCCAATAGCCACCAAGATGGACATGTCACTTGGTTTCCCAGGTGTCTGCATATTTGTGTAAGGAACATCTAGGCAGTTGAGCCTGGCCTGTCTGGAGGATTTCATCGTTTTGAGTTAGATTGATGTGCTGATGTGCGGCACACGAAGCTCACATGGGCCAACTTCTCGAGGCTGTCTGAATCCCTTTGGATGGCATCCCTTCCCTCCAGCATGTCGACCGCACCACTCAGCTTGGTGTCACCTGCAAATGTGCTGAGAGTGCACTCGATCCCACTGTCTGTGTCATTGATTAAGATGTTACTGGTCCCAGTACGGATCCTTGAGGGACACCACTTGTCACTGATCTCCATCTGGACATTGATGTAGTCACTCTATCATAGAAGGCCACCAGGTTGTTCAGGCAGGATCTGCCCTTGGTGAAGGCTGTCTCGAAGCACCTCCCTGTCCTCCATGTGCCTCAGCACAGCTTCTAGGGGGATTGGTTCCACGATCTTCCCAGAGAGGCTCAGAGGTGAGGCTGGCAGGTCGGTAGTTCACAGGATCCTCCTTTTTAAAAATGAGTGCAATGTTTCCCTTTTTTTCAGTCAGCAGGGACTTCACCTCACTGCCATGACTTTTCAAATGTGATGGAGAGTGGCTTGGCAACTACATCAGCCAGTTCCCTCAGAACTCTGGGATGCATCTCATCGGGTCCCATAGACTTAAGTATATTCAGGTTGTATACACTCACCCAGTTTTGTGTTTGCTTAAGATCACCATTTTTAATTTAAGTGAGGAGGTGAAGTGGGGGTGAAGCAAGACCACCAGTCTGCCTCTATACCCACCCCCAAAGTCCTCTATCATGGGACACACAGTGAGGTGTGGTGGAAAACCAGGGGACAGCCTTGACCTCAGGGTGTTTGGCCAGGCTGCAGTGGTGGGGATGGGGTGACACCTCCAACTGCCAACAAAGGAGGTGCAGAAGCAGCAGTGTTCCTGGCAGCGATGTCAAGCCCCAGCTGGACCTAGAAAACCCCTATGGTCAATTGAAATGTGCTAAGGACATGTCAGCATCCTCCTTCATCGCTAACTAGAGGCATCAGGGGATGGTGCTCACCTCTGGATGGGAAAAAGAAATTTAATTAAATTCCCAGGGAGGACTCTCTTTTCATTACTTCCGCAATTTACCTAAAAAGCCCCCAGTCTCTTTAATGCAAGCTGCAAGCACTGCCATTATAAATAAAAGTGACACTAATTCCGCTACAGGAACAGCGCCTTGGCATTACACTGCTGCAGCACGCAACGTATTTGCTGTTTAACACTTTGTCAAAGTATAACTCTGGAGCAAAACAGACTCTCCATTTTCTAAATGTGGCTTCCTACAGCTACAGCTGTGGCAGCTTAATGAGGACGCGTGTACACATGTGTGTGTACATACACGAGTATGTACACACGAGCTTCTGTGTGTACATACACGAGTCTCTAAAATTTATTTTGAAATTTTCCTATATGAAAGAAAATTTATTTTGTGCCGGGATGTGGAGGAAAAGAGGTCATTTATTTACTGAACTTGTAATGGCTGCAGTCCCCAGGGATACGAGCACGGACACTCTTCAGAGGCTTCCTGAACTGAATTGTTCAGCAATCTTTTTTTATGCTTGCTAATTGCTCTATGCAGCTGCTTTTATTTAAGAGGTTATATTTTAAAGTTGAAATGAGGACATATTGTAAACTTTACCGCGCAGTTCACTGTGCTGTAGGCTGTGCACAGCAGCTCAGACTGTTAACCGTCGGTGAGGGTGAAAAAAGACGAACGGATGCAACTGCAGAGAGATGTCACGAGGATTTGGCCAGACCGAGCAGCTTAGAGCTGAACTGCAGTTACTGCCCCAGTAAGGACATGCATATTGCAAAATACGTTAGCACTGCAGTAAGTGAGGAATCCATGCACAGGCACTGTAGCAGCTAAGGGCATCGAGACCACGTGCGTGACTTATTTGCTCTGTCTGGGGGAAGACTGAGACAGGCTCTTCACGCAGGGTCAGGAGGTCTCCACTTCCAAGTCTGGTTCGGTGCTGCAGGAGCGACCCCAGGCAGACACTGAACACACAACCCTTGACCCTCTCGAGGCTGTTCCCAGGCGCAATCCTGCCTCTGGTCAATGTATAGCATGTGTAGGTGCTCCCTGCAGCACAGAGGTGTCTAAACAGGCTGGGGTCAGCGGAGAGATGGTCTGTGCTCCCGGATGGGATGCTTAATGGTCCAAATATAACCCAAACAATACGAATGTATACACGACTTTGATAGAAAACTAGGAAATCGCCTTTCCAACCTCAGGTTATGGATCAGATCAGATGGCACCAAATGCCAGACACTTTGTTTTCTGTTTTCCTATGACTCCTGTTACTTCTGGTAAATACATTGAATAGACAAGTCATTCAGCAACGGCGAAGTTTTAATACAACTTTCCTTTCGCATAACCCCTCCTTCCCACCCACTTTTTGAAATTGTGCAAATAGGTTAACAGATTACATGGTTAAAACAAAAATAAACAATTTGTCCTTCATCAAGACAGTTCATATTGTTGATGAGTAGGTGTGGTGGAATACGGCTGCTATAAGACAGCCTGAATTCAAAACAATTTCACCAGTTGTATTTTTTTTTTGAAGGCGGTAGTATTTCTACCCCTTCCAAACAGGCTGCTTCGCCCTTGAGAAAATGGTGGATCAGGAGGACCAGGGGTGAGCAGCCACATTCCCGCTCTGTTTAGGACTGTCCAAGGAACTGGTAATGGAAAAGGAATGAAAGGAATCGGTGTCTTCTGGTAGAATTAATCCCTTGAGGATTTCCAGTCTGTAAGCAAGGTCTGTCTGGGCTGTATAGGACGCAAATGCAAGTGTTTAGCTGGGAGAACTGAAACTTTTTGTTAAAAAAAGCAGGGGAAAAAAAAAGCAGGGAAAAAAAAAAGCTTACCTTGGGAATTTAGAACAAGAATCAGCTATAAATTGAAGTATGCAATTTTTTTCCCAACCTCAAAGGGCTGAAAGACTAAGTATTTTCAGTATTTAGACCCTCTCCACCAAATATGTTTCCCACTGTTTTCAGTGAAAATGCAATCTAATAAATATCAGGGGTTTAAAAAAAAAAACCCCAGAATAATTTAGTTTAAAATCCAATTTTCTACCTGAGGTGAAGTGTTTTGAGGGGAAGTTGTTGCTAGTGACCTTGCTAGTAAATTGCATTGTCAAAAAAGGTTGTTAGCAGACAAGAGAGGAGGAGAGTTACACATATTCAGCATCTGGCCTGTAAAATAATTTGATATCAAAAAGGCTGACAGTTTTCCGTCCTATGTAAAGCTGCAGGGGAGAAAGTTCTTTATGGTTGCTACTCTCCACAGCAAGAATGTAGAATACCGGACCCTGAAAAGACTCCTGCCCCCCTCCCACAGGGACCTGAATTGGCCCCATTCTGAAACGTTAAGGGGCATCCTGATGAAGAGCTGCTCCCTCTTAACTTTTCCTAGTATTAAAAGTATCTTTTCAAACTAACATCATTACCATCTCCCAATGGCGACCACCTTACATATGCTTGTAAAAGACTCTTGAATCACTTGAGACAGCTAATGGCTTGAAAAGTCCTTCTGCCCTCTGGAGAAAATCAGATAAATATTGAGCCTTGGATCTTGACCCACTTCTATCTTTCCCATCATACTTCATACCTCACTGCCACCAACAACCTCAGCAGAAACAATCCTTCCCTTTCCCAAGGGGTGGAGTGGTACCACCCCAACCTCACAAATGTATGATGTGGGAAAAAATACTGGCTCTTCATTGTACCAGTACAACAATTAGAGATTATACCCTAGAAGTTGGAGGGGGTTGACAGAGACGGTTGGGGTCAGGCTATCATTCATCCCTCCTTGGGCCATATGCAGAATTTGGGAGGGGATTTCTGCTCCAGCCTTCATTTACTTTCCTTTAACACTCACAAGCCACTCCTAAACCTGCCTCTGTACAGTGGGACATTCTGGTGATACTTCCCCCAGGTTTCACACTCTGGATATCCCATTCATAAGGGATCCATCATATCTGGGAGACTGGCTCCAGACTCCAATACATGCTTAATGTGATTTATGCTTATGACCAGTAAAAGCAAAAAGACACCTTAGGCATTAGATTTTTTTTTTCAATAACACAATTGGGAGTGTAACAGGTGTTAAATCAGCAGCAGGATCGCTCTCTTCCTTCAGTGAAAACACTTCTAGTTACAGGTAAAATATTAATTCAACAAATCAAATGCGAGGGTTAGGCAGTTCAAACAAAGCCTGCTTCCTGGTTCAGAGCCCAGTTCAGACCTTGACCTATAAACCTCCAGAATCTGTTAAACAGATAGACTTTATTTTATCAGTTACGACTGGATGTTACAGTAAATAAAGTGTTGGTGGAGTATTTTGAAGAAATGTTTAGCATTTCAGGGTGGTGAAGGTGTTTGTTGCTAAAAAGCCCTGACATACACCAGGAGACCTTCTAATTAAAATACAATCTTCAGCAAGCGAAAGACTGCTTCATTACCACATATCATTTATTTTGTTGAAGATCAAAACAAAAACCCAAAACCTGCTACAGAATATGACTAGCCACTATGGCTAAGCTCTACTCTCAGTTAGATCAGTGTAAATCCGATTGTAACACTCCTGCTGTTAGGGTAACTCCAAATTTGGACTGGGACAACTTGAAACTGATGGACTAGAAACATTTGAAGTAAACATACCCCTATGATTTCAAATATCCTTTATCACTCAGCTGTGCAAACCACCATCAGCAGAACATAGACCCACTACTTTGGAATGAAAAAAAAGCGCCTATTACGTTAAAATAAGAAAACGAAGAAAAGTGAGATGGAGTTTAATTGGAGGGCATGTATATGTTCTTCATGTTCCTCCGAATCTGCAGACAGAAATCTCTTTCTGTACATCAGACTTCATCTACTTCATGCTTTCCTCTGCGAAGTGAGGAGTTTTCTATAATTATACTCATTAGTCACTGTCTTTTTAAAATGCTTCCAATTTTTTAGACGAAAAATATGAGGCATGAGCTGTGTGATGTAATTTCTATCACAAAATCTCCATTAATACCCTGCCTAATCAAGCACTGTTTGTTGTTTATTAGGAACCTCGTCTTTGAGCCGTGAGAGTTAAGAATATGTGCAGCGAGAATTTTAGGGAGATGCAATAGCTTTTACTGGAAAACCCCACACATCTAGCTGGAAAAGAAGAGAGGCTTTCAAGCAACAAGTTTGACCTGAAGAAGAGTTTGTGGGCTTGAAAGCTTGTCACCTGTTCCCATGTTTATCACTTGGTCTTACAAAAGATTACCTCTCCCCACAAAACTCACTCCAATTATTTACTAAACAAGTGATTTGAATGGCTAGGACCTTACAGTTTCTGCAGATGCTTAAGGTATGAATATAATAATATAGAAATTACACAAAAGAAAGGCCTGTCCCCAAACCTTGGTGTCAGTAATGAAAACCCATCAGCACGGTGCTGTGGATGAAAGGGTTCTGCAGAAGGGTCGGTGCTTGTGTCTTGGTTTTATGGGAGGAAGGCATTTGAAGCTGGCTGTAAAAGCGGACGATGTGATGATAAATGAACTAAGTGATTAGCCCAGTGAAAAAGCTGAGAGGAAAGAGCACAGTTTCTCTCCTTACCCTGGTGTCATGATCCAAACTCTGCCAGTCGGTACTTTAGAGCAACAGTAGAGCTCTTTGTCTGGCTTAGCTGAGTCATACAATTATCTCAATAACAGTCAGTACCTAGCAACAGCCTCAATAAACACCCATTTATTTGATTAATCAGCCATTTTGAAACAGGTCTGGTAAACATTACCCTTTCACTTTTGGATTACATTATTAAAAAAGCTGCCCACTGAAGCTGCACCCCACGCTATGAATAACCACACCAAACCACAGACGTCCTGCCCAGCTTGGGCAGGTGGGGTGAGCTTGGCACTTCTTGCCCACGCTGAAGCACAGAAAGCAGATAGGGATCAGTGTAATATTTATCATGGGTTTTCTAGCCATGGCCTCACAATAAAACTGTTGATGTTAATGAGTGCTGTGAATAACTGCACAAGAATTTATGGGCTGTGAGACCAAGATAGGAAGAAAGAAGCAGCAGAAACTTAATTTTCCACAAATGTAAACATTTGCATGTGATATTTAAGGATAACTTGCAGTGGCTGGTATGTACTTTAAGTACCGAAAGGGTTTTGAGTATTCAGAGATTGCAAGAAGTGTTTGCAGTGGACTGGGATCTGGGAACAAATGGGAATTTTTGTTATCATGGAAGATATCAAGATTATTTCCAAAGTAACCCCTGACGAACTCCTGTGAAAGGGAGGCTGTGAAGTCTATTTAGAGAGCATATACAGACATATACATATATATGTAAATATATAGTTATATATGCATGCATATATGGATTGAGGTGCATTCTTCATGGGGATGCTGAGGTGGCAGCTGTTTACCACTTTTCCCAAGCTCTCCAAACAGAGCTGTGCCTGCCTCTTCTGCAGTGACGAGGGAATTGTCCCTCTTCAAGCAACAGGGAAACTTTTTTTCACAGCAAAATGTCTTTGTTCAGCTGAACCTCTATCCTCTTCAGGTAACTGCGCCATCAGCCTACATGGTCAGAACAACCCTCCCTCAACCCTTCTGGCTGAAACTGTTCTACTGTCCATGAAATAATTAAGTTTAGATCTCTACTTGTTTTGCCACAATGAATAATTATATACCTGTATTCTCATCCAGCATTTCTTTTCATAACACTGTCATAAAGCCACTTACATAGGTATTATTTTTTATCAATATACGTGTATTATCCTCAGTATTAAAATGCTGTATAGCAGCAGAGTTTAGTCCCTTTTCTGCTGATTTTTAATGTACAAAGAAATAAGCTTTTTATAACAGCGTTCACAGCCCCGGGATTGTGCCTGTCTTTAAGCAATACAGTCTGCATTCAGATAGGATCTAAATCTAATCTTGCTCGGCAGAGAGGAAAGGAAGAAGAAATAGATTTCTCCACTGCAAAACATCTCCCATCTGCTGGGTGGGGGTGAAGTTCTCAGGTGCCTCCTGATCTCCCAGCTTATCTCAACCACTCATCACACCTCTTCATGTTTTTCATGCGTTTACCTTTATGCAGCGTCAACAGAGCACAATACAACACATTTCCGTAAAGGCACAATAGCAATAATTTAAAGTAAAAAAACCCCACACTATACCACAAATATACACTTAATACGCATGAGAGTTAA
This sequence comes from Tetrax tetrax, assembly GCA_009806455.1. Taxonomy (NCBI): domain Eukaryota; kingdom Metazoa; phylum Chordata; class Aves; order Otidiformes; family Otididae; genus Tetrax; species Tetrax tetrax. The sequence goes on along the minus strand of WHYT01013712.1, from coordinate 23,807 downwards.
TTACATATTTTACAAATATTTCTCTGGGATCACCTCAGGATTTTTTTTTTCTTCTCCAGAACTTAGAACCTGGATAATGTGAAGGTGTTGTGAAGTCCCCATCCTTAGAGATTCTTCAAGACTTGTCTGGACAAACCCTCTGAGCAATCTCATCTAACTCTGAAGCCTGGGGTCAGGCTAGATATCTCCAGAGCTTGTTTCCAAATTATTTTTTTTTTCCCATTAAAAAATAATTTCCCTGAAAATCTGTTTGCAAAACTTACATCTGATGCACCAGAGAAGACAACATTCATGCCACAACAGACAGTGTGCTCTGTTATACCACAAAGACCCTTGAATATCTTTAATTGGTTTATTTCCCGAAAAAAAAAAAGTGGAAAAAAAGGCTTTTGGAATATGAATTGTGGCTACTACACTTGTATTCATGTAAAGCTCAATATGTAATGGATGAGGAAGGACAAACAATAGCATTTCACCTTCCCTGACTACTCATTTACAGGCAATTTTATTATTTGCAGTTAACTGTACAGGAGGAACAAGTGTAATTATTTACCCATTAGGGGTTGAGCTTTTTTTACTTTTTACATTTTCTTGTGCATAATGTCTGGCAAGTTGTAAATAGCACCAATTTCCCAGCCTTTTCCACGTTGCCAACTTAAGGTTTTTCACCCCTCCATGCACAGAGGATTCAAGAGATATTACACAAGGCTGACTGCAACAGAAAGGGAGAATAAATGCAACAGCTTTCACAGATGCACACGGATAATCCAAGTGTCCTTTTCCTCTGAAAAGTGAAAATCTTCCCCTGGGAAGGGTGTTTCAGTGGATGAGGTACCACTACCCCAATAAACACACATAATCCCGCAGCACAAGCGGGAAAATAAATGTGTGTGGATATATTCTGGTTGGGACAAAGCGCAAACTAAAAGTGACCGTGGTGCAGGAATCTACTTGTTTCTTTTGTTCCTCCCTGCAGAGGATGTTTGTAAGCAGGTAGTCATAGAGACACACGGAAACAAAGAGAGGAGGATGAGTATGTGATCTGTTTTCCTAAAAGCAGCCAGAGGGGTTTGTTATATGACATTTAAAAAATAAAGACAGACAATAATAAGTCAGAGGAAGCCAGAATTCTCTTAATGACAATTGAAAATCTTTCCTTTTCTTGGCTACACATCTCACTATGGGAACACGGCACACTGGAACAGCTCCCTCATTAAAGATGGTTGTTCAATGCACAGAGTAGGTTATGCAAGTCAGGACAGATGTGAAGCGCTGTGCAGCTCTGAGAAGTAACACTTTGGAGTTACGCTTTCATCGTGTGATTTCTTCATGAAAAAAAAAAAAAAAACCTAAAAACATTCCACAACGAAATAAAAGTTCTGCTTTTGTTTTGTCTGAAGAAATTATAATAGAATCCAGATTAAGTCAATCTTTAAATGAAATTCTCCCAGGGAGCTTGGAAATAAAGCATCTAAATTGCAGGGTGAAAAGTTTCTAAATCATAGGAGCTAGCCAGAACTTGTTACGTTCCTGACTGATAAGCACAAAGTTCAGCTGATCTTTCATGGAAAAAATACAGTAAATTTCCCTTCTGGGGGTTATATTTACCCAACCTTTTCAGGTTGCAGTATCACCCACTGTAATGTATTAACTTCCATTCATGAGTCACTCTGACACTACACTGCTTTTCAGCTATGCAAACGATGCAAAAACTGAGCTCCTAGCCATAAATAAAGAGGGAATTTTGAACATAATGCTCCTTATTGATGTCAGTTTTATTTCCATTGAAGTTAAAAGGAATAAGGGCGGGCCAATATTTGATGATCATTTCACTAATGGACTGCCTGCCTGATCTCTGAAGACCAGGTCCTAGGAGACATTGAACACGAGTGATTGTACCAATTAGTGGCAACTACAGATCTGCAGCATCTTTAATAATTGGCCATGATACAACTTCCATCACAAAATGTGTATACTAATACATTAGAACACACTTTAAAGGTGAGCATAGTATAGGGGAATGTAATATATACCTTATTAAAAATATTTAACCATTATTTAAAGTTAGAAATAAAACAGTCACGTAGTGCTCAATTATTTTAAAGACTCTGTATTATTATAAGCAATAAATATTTTATTAAAGTTCAAGCAACAAAGAAGTGTAACACATTAAACTGAGAATTAAACTGAGGCACATTTATATATTATGAAGTTGGAATGTGGGTTTGGGAGTGGCAAACTCCTATTGTTGAGCTCCTATCCCATTAGGTAGGCAGTAAAGTGTTTTTAAAATATTTTAAAATCCGTAGTTCAGATACATACTCCTGGGGTGTGAGATTTCCTAAGACAATCAAAGCTATTAAATAGTAGATTTGGCCTGGATTCGGAGCCTGATCTCCAGTATGGTCTGAGACGTGGTGTCACCTGTGCTCCTGTGAGAGGTCCCAGCCTTTTTACTAGGTAGGCTCATGTATCACATGGCTCCTTCCAGCCCTGGACTCCGCACAGCTCTTCTTGGTGAATAATTCTTAGGAAAAATATCTGCTTGATTTCTGCAAAACTTAACCAAGTAACCCCGGTTTCATGGAATGGTCAGGGATACCTAGAGAGGGGGAATTTGGCTGGTTAAAAGTTTGTCACTAATGAAGTCATAAACCACGAAAATGCACAGTTTTGCCAAAGGGAAATTTTTAGGAATTAAACACACAAATTACACGCAAGTGCTGTAGTCATAGCAGCACCAATGCCTCTTTTTGCACCAGGAGAACTTGCTCAAGGTTCCTTCCTAGTGCCCAGATGGGTCCTTGAGTGCAGCATGCACTGTTCCTTCTGCAGTTCCAGGTAAATGAGATATTTATTACTTCCTCTCCTAAACTGCTGGGAGCCTGATTATACTCTGGCAATGTTTGCTCTTTCATTTCGGGACTTGGCTGCCTTTCAGAAAGAGATGTTGTTTCTTAATGGTCAAAATTATTTCTGCTGTCAGTCTATATACACAGCTAGAAACAATGCAGCAGTGGGGTAGAGATTTCTTCATCTGAAAATGAGATGGTAAGCTTGGAAGTTCCACCTCAATCCTGCCTTGACACATACCATAAAATATACTATTCCTTATATTCAGTTACATAGCATATAAAATAATGCCAGGATACTGTTAATTGTATACCTTTACTCGCTGAGATCTTAAATAAAATCACTGTATATACCTGTGCTAACTGGAAATCACTGGCCAAGTCCATTAGCAGCTCATTATCCCACTATCCCAGACACGAGTAGGTTAGCAATAAATACATAATAAATAATAGGTGATTTCTTGCTGTTTTGACACCAGATGCCATTTCTGAGAGGCGTTCACCTCACGTCATGCTCAGCAGGTTAGGCAGAAGGAGGAGGAGTAGGACTTGCCCTCAGCTCTGCCTTCCAGCGCTGAGGCAAGGAGCCCTCCAGGGAGCTGCGGGAGCGTCCGGCAGCGATGGCGCAGCGCTCCCGAGACAACAGCTGTGAAGTTTTAGGTACAGGGTTTTTGTGTGATTCCCTCTCAGGTATTGCCATATCCTCAGTGAAAACTCACCAGTGACTGCAGAAGGAGCAGACTTAAGGATGGAGACAAGCACTTTGCAAAATCCCATGTGTTAACAGCTCACGGATCACCTCCAAAAGCCTTTTAAGGAAGCACTTGGGCTGCCTGGGGCTCAGGTACTCACCCATCTTCTCAGGCAGGTTTTGCAGCTTCCTGGGAACAAAAATCCACCAAGGCTGGATGGTTATTGACATCCACTCTGGAAGCCCTTTGGGCTATCTTTGTGCAGACTGGTCTGGCTGCAGTGCAAGCACCCCAGGGGCCCGAACCCCACCAGGATTAGACAAAGTTCCATGATTCCAGGAAAGACGTGATGTCCAAGCTGATCTCAGATCTCGAGTCTCCCTCCCTTCTGTGCATTTGTTTGGAAACCCTGTCTGGACACTCACAAAAACTGCGTATCGATAGCCCTATGTCCCGGGCCCTACTACTTCACATGGAGCAACACATACGGCCCATTGCCTGCCCCAAACCTCCCGTTCCTCGCTGCATGGACCATGGAAACCCCCTTGGGGAACCACCTTCCCCCCTCCTGCTCAGGGGCACCACTCCATCCTCCATCCTAAGGCCTCAGCAGGAGAAAAAAGGGAAGCAGTGTTCCCAGGACACCGTTCCTCACCAGGGCCCACTTCAAGCAGGTGCTGCAGAGAGGGAATTGTGGAGGGATGGAAGTGCATGAAAAAAAGAGCAAATTATTTTCTTCCCTCTTCACTGCCTCAGTAAAATTGCCCGGGCTGATGTTTCATCCCTCAGGCTTTCTGTCACTCCTTTGCTGATGTTCTGAGTCTTCCCACCCGCTAAACACCTATCTATCTGCTGGCACAAGGCAGGCTGATGGCACATCTTTTTGTAGGTGCTCATACTGAGAGAAAAAAACTCAGTTTGTTGAAAGATGCTTAATTGAAAGATGTTTAATTGAGTTTTGTGAAAGAAAATACTCTTCTGAACAATGCTACTGGAAAGATGAGGCTTGCATTTATTACCGAAGATATAAGAGCTGATAAGCAGGCTCAGTATGTGTTTTGCAGCTTGGCTATTGTATTAAAATATGACAAAAAAAGTCCCTCAGGGAACAACCTTTTTTAAAAAGGAAAATCCATCTTTGTTTTAAAAAGGAAAATCTATCTTTGCTTTAAAAATTCACTCAATCACTTTGGCTTCAGGTAGGCTGGTGAAGTCAGCAATGCTCCCCGGGCCCGGGGGGATGTGTCCTGGAAATATCCTGGTTTCCACAGGCAGGAAGGGCAGCGGGGACCCCAGCGTGGAGCTGTGCCACCATCCAGCTGCTACCTCCTCATCACAGCAGGGGACAGGCCACTTCAGTGCACCGCGACCTGCTCTACCAGGCAGACAGCTTTTATGAATCTAGCCACAAAAATGAAAGGGTGACTCTGGAGCTTTGCATACTTAACTTTTATGCCTGCTGCGCTTATCCTCTGCCAAAACATGTGCACAAGTGTGTCCACCCCAGTTCCTTCATCATGTCTACAGGATGGAAATAATTTACACTTAATATTTTTTTAAATGCTCAATTTCACGTTTACAAATTACTTCCATTTCAAAATAACTTAACAGATTGCATCCCGTTCTGACTTATCTCTCCAATCTTTATTAATAAATAAAATAGGCCAGGGACCATTTGCCAGCCTCGAGGCAAAGCGGCAGAGCGCAACTCCCATCCATATGGCTGAACTCTCTTTCTGTCCCTGTGCACTGTGGCTGAGTAAAAACTAACCACTGGGAACAGCCACTGGTCTGTGGTGTTCCCCAGATGGTGTCGGGGTGTTGTTGGGACAGCGCTGGTTGGCACAAGCCAACAAGAATGAGGTGCATGTTAACAACTGAACATGCCTCCCATTGTGTGCTCATGGCTGAACCCCCACTCCAGTCTCATTTTATTTACCAATATAGACGTACTTAGTGAGATTTGCTTCGTCCAGTTTTAGTTCCCTAAATCCTGCCACCTTCTAGATCCTTGTAGTATGTTCCTAAGCAGCATAGCTAGAAAAAGTTGAAAATTTTATTTAATTTACATCACGATTTATCTGATTAATTTTCAACTTACATACTTCATGGCTATGGTCAAGCAGGGTGTCAAGCTGTGTAGACTTGGCCTGAAAAACTTAAGAACTGCATCTGCAAAGGTGAGAAAGACCAGAAGAAATGCATAGGCAGATGGCTTGGGGACAGAGCACACTCAGAGTACAAGGTCTAGGAAAAACTGATCAAATACAAGTAATCTTGAAGTTTAACACCCAACAGCCACTGATGCTTCCACCCTACACAATTATGAACTATTTTAATTTTCATCAGTGATTTTGTCAGCATCCTTGAGCACAAGAAAATTAATCAGCATCCTCCAATGGGCAAGGACCGAAGGGTTTCTTGAATAGGACTAAATTAGCTTGATAAATTGTCAGTAAGAAATAAAGCCCACAGAATCCATTATTTTTCTATTTATTCTTCACTAAACACCTTCACGTCTTCAATAGCTTCAGCCATGGTGTGAACGGGGGTGTGGGCAGGTGACGTTGGCCAGGTTCTTCCAGGAAACTCAGCACAGCCAAAGCCCACAGGCGGGTTCCTATAGTGACTGAGCACTTAAGACTTTTTGCCTGGCTCTCAGGAAGCACTTAGCAAAGCAAGAATGAAATGCTACTCTGCTTAAAACCTTTTCTGCAAGATTTACTCACCTGTAGCCTGGCAAGCAATTTACAAGCTGCATTACTCCTGAGGCAAGCAACAGATACTTGAAATGTTGAGTCTATCTCTATTAGTTTGTAGCTGTAACTATTTCTAGGACTCAGGAACTGCTGGGGATGAAAGTCTGGAGATGTATTATCTGTCATTACTTGCATAATTCTCATTTAAAAAAAAACCCTTATTGAATTTATGTAGTTATAATATGGCTGGCATCCCACACAGCAAATGGATTATACACTGGTGGCAGAAGGTTTCAAAGTAGTTTATTTATTTAATTGGCCAAAAGAATGAAGAGCCAGATTTCAATTCATTTAATTCGCAGCCTATGCCATTGATTTCTGAGTGTCTCATTGTCGTAGTTCAGCCCTGATCGGGACCAGACTACGCAGTCTCTCTCCCACTCCCCCCACCCTCCGAAAGAATAGGGGGAGATGATATAAGAAAAACAGCTCGAGGTTTGAGATAAGAACGGGGAGACATTCTTAAAGTTACCATCACGAGCAAAACAGACTTGACTTGGGGAAAACTATTCATTTATTACTAAAACTAGCAGGAGAATGAGACAGGGAACAAGATAACCTCCCCCCACCCCTCCCTCTTCCCGGGCTTAACATTTATCTCTACTGCCTTCCCCTCCTGAGCGGCACAGGGGGAAAAGGGAATGGGGGTCGCGGTCAGTTCATCACGCCTTGTTTCATGCTGCTGCTTCATCATCGGGGGAAGAACTCCTCACATTCCTCCCCTGCTCCTTCGTGGGGTCCTTCCCACAGGCCACAGTCCTTCGTGAAACTGCTCCGGCGTGGGTCATCTCTTCCACGGGGTGCAGCCCCTCCAGAACGGCTGCCCCAGCGGGCCCTCCACGGGCCACAGCCTCCTTCAGGCATCCACCTGCTCCGGCGTGGGCTCCTCCACGGGCTGCAGGTGAATCTCTGCCCCTCCGTGGACCTCCATGGGCTGCAGGGGGACAACCTGCTCCACCATGGTCGTCACCACAGGCTGCAGGGGAATCTTGGCCAGGAGCCACATTACTCCTCCCCCTCCTTCTTCACTGACCTTGGCGTCTGCAGCCGTTCCTCACAACAGGCTGGCAGACGCCTCTCAGGATCCTTTTTACATCTTATTCACTTCTCATCTCCTCTCCGCTTCTTGCAGCGAGGCCAGGCTGAGTCGGGCCCAGTCGGCTGCCCGGCGGGAGGCCAGAGGGTGAGGCCTGCAAGGCCCACAAGGCTCGCGCCTCCCCCTCTCTGCCCCCGCTCAGCTGCTTCACATCTTCTCTCTTTTTTTTTTTCCTGTTTTCCCCTTCTTAAATACGTTATCGCAGAGGCGTTGTCACAGGACATTCTGCTCCCAATCGGCTCAGCCTTGGCCAGCAGCGGGTCCGCCCTAGGCCCGGCCGAGTCCACTGAACAAAGGGGAGCGACTTCTAGCAATTTCCTACAGAAGCTGCCACCTTAGGCCCCCCCTCACCAAACAAAACCAGAACACTCATACAAGGCCCTCCCTGTGCCAATGAAAACCAGGAGCATCTCTACCCTGGTCACTCTGTCTCGAACTGCAGGATATCACAATTTTAACCCCAGAAGTAAACTTCTATACTAACTAGAATGGCACCTACCGCATCTGCCAGAGGAGCTGAGTGATAAGCTGCCCCTCAGTCCCCCACGTGGGTTACCCAGGAGTCACCTCCTCTGCCAAGCTCCTGCTTTCCCTGCCATGCAGGTGGTCAGAAAATAGTTGGAAGCTTCAGGAGCTCTACGTGCTGCCACGACTGCCATAAACACAGCTGCTCAGCCGGCTCACTGGTGTTGGAGACCATGACACCTCTTGGCTGTCCCTGTGAAATACAGTGCAGGACTTACCTGCCACCACGCGCAACTGCTACCTACTACTGGCTCCTGGCTGTCCGTATGAAGGCAGGGTTTTGTGTAGTAGGTATTGTATTTGACTCAGCTTATCAACACTAGGTTCCAGGGCAGTCAGGGTATATTGCCTAGGAAGGGGATATTTCTTAATCAGGTTAATTAAATCCATTGTGCCGTACTTCTTAGTCAGTGCAGGAGGACCTCCCAAAGTACTCCTGCACGTAACAAGCACACACGGTGTTCATGTTATTAGCGGCCAGAAGTACATAGAAGAGCTGCTAAACCATACCGGAGTCCTGGAATGGTTACAGTTGTCCTGCAGCTGAAACTTGGGTCTGTCAATAATAAAAAAATACACCTTATTTTGCACGTGCTCAGAGTCCAGCTGGTTCTTCCCCCTGGACTGCGTTTCCATCAGGAAGGAAGGAAGACACATGCGTGGCTCCATTAGCTGGGTTTTGCCTCCAGAGGTCTGTTCCCAAGGAAGGATAAAAAAGCACAGGCTCCAGCAATTAAGATATTCGGTGCTGGTGGTGTATTTCACCATGATTCTTGCTCCTGAAGGAACCTGGACAACCTTTTGGCCTTTCTCCCTTGCATAAGCAGAACCATGCAAGAATAACAGGAACAGGAGAACCTGCACAGGACAGGCTCCTCCAGTCTGACCTCTGTGGACTTCAAAAGCCACACACTACACAGCAACCACAAGACAGACAGACGGGAAATGCTACCAAGTGTGGCTGCTGCTAGCATGAGGCTGGTCTCCTGCCCCCTCATCAGATTCCTTCCTCCCTTTTTCTGATTCATCAACACCAGCTGCTCACATCTTCATGTGCTATCCTGCCTGGTGCCCCTGCTTAGCTTACTCCAGTGGAGCAGTTCCATCCTGAACTTCAATTATTTTTTTTTCTCTCTTTATTTCTAATCAGATACACTTTGTTTTGCAAAGATTATTGTAAAAATACTTCAGTTCCCAGCAACAAAGTCAGCAAGTGCTGGCAGATTTGTTGCACGGCACAATGGTGTGTGATGTTTCCTGAGAACAGTCAGCATTCACTACATCTCCATGGGGTCAGATCTCACACCACAGGTGATGCACACTGGATGCATGAAACAGCACAAGATTTCAACCAAATAAGCCAAAGGAAAAGACACTGCAAGCAGAGCATGACTGGTTTGAGGTTCTGCATTCCTTTCTCTTGGTTATGACCCATCACAAGCATTATTTGCTTATTTCTCAAGAAAAGAAAATGGCATTTGGTTCAGGCTGAGTAAGTTCCATGAAACTTTTGTCCTGTCAATTACTTTGTGTAGTAATTTAAGAAGACAATGATATGTGCAGAGGATATGTCCTTGAGGTGTTAATATCACTACGCAAGTTGTGGTGGCTTGTCTGTGGGCACAGTGCAAGCTCTCCAATTTGCAGAGGTCATTTACCTGGCTGTCCAAACAGGAGAGCTTTTGTGCAACAGCTGTCATTACGTAAGGCTGAGTTTGCAGATCTTCTCTCGTTTACAATAAAATAGGAGCTAGGAGTCCCTTCTATACCACCTGGTACGTCCTGCAGATAACGGAGAATTGTTAAATATCTTTGGCTGTGTTGCTTTGCCTAATTGAAGTTGCCCAGGTGACAAAACGTCTAATCATTTCCTATAGGAATAGTTAATACTTATCATTTAACTCTTGGTATTGACTGGCGTTTCTAACCAATGCTACAGGATTACTTTGCTTAGTCAGATTCTGTATATTGAATGAAACCCTTTGGACCAGTGAAGCCAGTAAGACTGAAATTCATTTGGTTCTTTTAGTCTGGTCAGCCTTGATCTATCAAGCCATTATTGTCACAGTTACAAAGGGAGTTTTCTATTGTGAATGAGGAATGCATTTAGATACCTCTAAACCACAAAGAACTTCATAGTCAGTCTGTATTTACAAACAAAATACCAACTCTGGTGCACTGTCTCTGAACCTAGTAAGCAGTAAAAACAGTTGTAAAGCTTGGCCAAATTTAAAGGAAAGATCTTTCAAAATTCAGCAGATACCACTCAACTTCCTCCAAATCTCTTTTTTTTTTTTCCATAAATCTTCAAGGACTTGTCCTTCAAGCAATCCACTGTCAAGGACTTGACCAACTAGTTGGCTATTCAAAACAATACCTTGTTTCCAAGATTCACAGATGTTTGCACAACATAATCTTTTAACAGTTCAAGTGTTTTTTTGCAACAGGTTGAACATTCATCCTCAAAAAAAATGTAGTAAAATGGATCTGTGAATAGGACAAGAGGACCCTACAAACAAATGGATGTGCACAAGGAGAATAGTAGATTTGAGGACAGAAAATAGATTTTTACATAACTTAAGTAGCTTTTAACTTATACTTTTATACACGTGTCTTATCTTTCTTGCTATCAGATGAAGACTTACAATTTGCTTCACAGAATTGTATCAAATACGGTACAACTCTGAAGAATGATTATGCAAAGACGGCACTCTTGCTTAACAGATATACGTCCAACACATATTCAGAGCTAGGGATATATTTTTTGTTATTTAAAGCCATTAAGTCTTATTGAATCAATACAGCAAATGCAGAATAGAACTCATTCTGTTCCTTTTTTTTTTTTGCATACTGTCAGGCCTGTTTGGAGGCCATGCA